>CM060863.1:38126117-38215772 GCA_030737845.1 Acorus calamus | reverse complement strand
CGGAGCTAATATGTTTACTACGCTATGAGTTTGCTTTCCATAAGTCTCGAGTTCAGTTCCTTCTAGGTTTTTCTGAAGGACATGTAGTGGGTGATTTTTGCATTCGGAGTTTTTCGATTGTCGATGTCCTAAAGTATATTGGAATGTATCAAGTGCATGTATCACGCAAAGTGTACATATTATCATATTGTTCAAGAATTGATTCATCAGTCTTTTCTCATAGTTGCAGTAGAAATCTATTTCAAAGAAAGAATCAAAGAGTTCATGACCGGCATTCACGTATTGTAATGACATCGATATTTATAAATATGATATTGTTATTTTATTAAATTTGTAAATATATATTTTTAATTTTAATTACCTTTAAAGAAGGAAAATCGAAATAGCCTTGAAAATAGAAACCTAAAGCAATGTTTTAGGGAACGTTTGAATGTGGGTCTAAGAATTAGTTTTTTTTTTAAAGCTGAGCTTAAAATTGAATTTGCAGAAAATTGGCTCTCCATAAATTATGAAAAAGCTAGATTTTAAACACTTATTTATAAAAATGTGTATGCAGCTTTTAATTAAGTTGCAGTTTTTCTTTTTTTTTTTTGTTTGAAAACGGGTTTAGGGAAATTAGATTCATGCAAACACTCAGTCTTCTCAAACCCATATCAAACGCCCTAATCCTAATTGAATATATGATTTCTAATAGAATATATAGTCTTTCAAAAAAAAAATATAAAAAATATTATATTCAATTCATTCAAAGTATATATATACTTCATTTTCTTGTATAATAGATACATACAATTTATTTTAATATATACTTAGAACATACTACGATGCACAATACACCTAAATAAAATCAAAGGAAAATGATATGTTCAGCTCCCATTGCAACCCCAATTATAGTTTACACCGATTTTTTTTTAAAAAAAAATCACTCTTTTTAATTGAAGTGCATGATGTTATATAAAATGAAGTATATAATGAAATACATTAGTGTATTTTTTTAAGTTAAAAAATAAATTTTATACCATACACTATGATAGAACCACATATACTATTATAACACAATATTTACCACATTATCATAATGTATGAGGCTGAAAAACCGATTATAAAACATGGGGAGGACTGCACATGGAATTGGAATTGTTCGTAACCTTGTACTTCCATGGAAATTCTGATGGAACGTCCCTGTGAGTGTACCGGCGACGCCAATTGATGGGCCATGGATCACGTGTGGGCCTTCAGCCTAGTTTTTGGAAAGGTAAATGTTCGGAAAATGATATGTCCAACCCATTGCATTCTCAATTGTAGTCTACATCAGTTATTTTTATTTTAAAAATTGTGCACTCATCTATTAAATTATATGTAATTATATGAAATGAAGTATATATTGAAATACATTAGTTTATTATTTTTCGTTTTGAAAAAATAATTTTTTTTTTTGCGTTATACACTATGATTGAATCTCATATACTGTCATAGTACAATATATATTATATTATTATAGTGTATGGATCTGTAAAACAGGTTATAAAACAGACTGAATGTTATACTCAGCCCCGTTTCCACCTTTAAATATAGCCCGTACCCTTTTGATTTTTTTTAATAATATTGTACATTGTTTAGTGAGATATATATTTTTATACAAAATTAAACATATATTCTAATGAATTATATGAACTCATTTATAGAATGTGTAATTTTTTTTCTAAAATGGTATATATCTTGTTACAAGGAGCTGAGTGCATGATTAACGAGACATGGGGATTGTAAATGGGGTTATAAATGAACTAACGCCCCATTTGGGGTGAAACATTGGTTTATTCGGCCCTGATAGCTATGCTGGATAGATAACAATACATGCAGAATAAAGAATTTTCTGTTTGGTTAACTTTTATGTTATTTTAATTGGGAAACGTAAAAAATAGTTTTTTGTTGTTTAGTTTACCCTGGATAAATTAATGATAAGTAGTAAATAATATGTGAACAAGGAGTTATAACTTATAAAATGACAACTATGCCCCTAATATATAAATCTATGTTTGGTATGATTGGTGGATTTAAATAAAAAAATGAGTTGTGTGATTAAATCATGACCGTTGATTCTTGTGTAACTCTACTTTGTTGGCTTTTACATGTATGTAAAAATGATAATTTGTATTAATGAAAATATTAGTCTTTGATACCTATTGCCTACCCATATTATTGATTACTGAAGATAGAACAACTTTAATACATATTACTTACCCATATTATTTATTAATGATAAATTTATTAGTCTTTGATGCACAGTACTTACCCATACTATGTATTAATGAAAAATATCAGTTTTTAATGCTAAGTACTTATCCATATTATATATTAATGAAACTAAATAGTCTTTCATGCACAGTACTTGCCCATATTACCCATATTTAGTCATTGATGTACAACCCTGACCCATATTATTTATTGGGAGGAGAGGTAATGTAGAGGAAATGCACCCATCAACATTGCTAGCCTATTTTCACCGAATTAAAAACCAAAAAAATTGCAACTCAATTATTGGGAGGAGAGGGAATCCTTTTCCGTTGTTGTAGATGATCGAGCTTGAATACTGAACGAACGGTGAGAATGAACAGTGTGGATTGAATACTGAATGAGTTTATTTTGTGTGATCGAGATTTAATTTTCAACAGTGGATCCATTGATCAAACGATCCTTATTAAAGATAGGTGTATCATTGGGTTATGTAAAAGGATGTGAGAGAAATTTTTAAAAATGATAGTAAGAGGTATTTTAATTCTCTGGCATAGATAAGCGCTGATAAACAATTCTGTCATTTCCTTATAATTATTATCAAGCATTATCCTAACTTATCTAGACATAACTATCGGGGTCTATTCTACTAAAATAAGTAGCTTTTTTGGATTATTCTCCTGTATTCTTCCCTATTCTGGGCTTATTTCTCACGCCATACGGGAGGGGGGGTGTGGGGTGTTTAAGAGTAACAATGTTCTTTGGAAAAACATTATACGGGAGGGGGGGTGTGGGGTGTTTAAGAGTAACAATGTTCTTTGGAAAAACATTCTTGCACATAGTAGGTTGATCTTTATGAGATGGGGGATGATACACATTCCTATAGTTATTCTTACCTATATTTCTCTAACTTGGAACAAGTTTGAGGTTCATTCTTTTGTTCTCCTTACGCTGGAATACCTCAAATATATGTTATTCAAGTTCTCTCATCACCTATTTCCAACTGTGACAACAAATCTTATCTATGATTGTTTATGTATTTATAATTAATAGTTTATTAAGATATTAAATTAATTTTTTTTTCTAAACGATTAAACTTTAACTAACCCATTTAATTAGGTACCCAGAATATGTAACTTCATCATCTCTTATCCCAATAGTCCATCCATGTTGATCATTACTAAAATATAGAGTTCATACTGCACATACTAAATCTCCATACTGTAAACAAATCTAACACTACTGAACAGCCTGTGTTTGGACTCTGGGATCGGCAGCAGTGGCCATAATGAGTGGGTCTCCCAAAGACATGATGCAATGCTTTTACATTATTAAAGATGCAAAACAAAATAGTAATAAAAAAGAGTTGTGGATTAATAGGTGTGCCTTTTCATGCCAAACAAAACCAAAAGGAGTGATCAGGACCACTGCATCCAGGTGCACGCGACCCTGACACAGGCAAACAGCAAAAGCTTGGGTTCTCTGAGATCCCAATCATTGGAGACAGCTTGGGTTCAGAAGCCAAACAGTGTGAATTTTGTTTCAGTTATTATATATTCATTTAATCAAGTAAATATTTATATGGCTATGCACATATTTATATTTTTTTGTAACGGAGTATGTATTGGTATAGACATTTCCATTCTGAGACGTTTTATGAGGTATTAGAGAAAATGTCAGAATTCTATCTAAATTGAGATATCAGTGTGATGTCTGTCAAAATTTCTTCAACGCTTAATATATATGTATCACAAAGATTAATGGTCGACCACCACATGCCATATATGACAGTGACCTAACAAACTTCTGGTTGCAAGAGGAATTCTCATTAATCCACCCATCTGGGTCGCAGTGATCACGACCTAAGGGGTCAACTCTCACATCCTTGATCTGTATGAAAACTTCAATTACATGATATCCATGGTGCTCAAATAATGTCATGTATCCATGAGACATAACGTTCTACGGGAACTCGCTATATTTTTCTCCTACGTACATTAGCCATTAATGTATGCAATGACTGCTTGTAACAATGTTTTTTTCTTTTCTTATTCTGGTTTTGTATTCCCCGATTTAAAGGAAAAACTGATTATTATGGTAGTGGATTATGCTGTTGTTTCAGGTTGGTGGAGGCTCTGAAGAGCCTACAAGAGGATGTGAAGGGGTTAATGATGGCCTTCCCATATGTGCACTAAGGCCACCTCTTTTAATCCCTTCTGGATTAGTGTCTTTTTTGCTTTTGTTATAATATATAAAACGCATTAAGAAAACACAACTTTATTCTTCTTGTCCATGCATTGACCGTGCAGGGCGCCGATTCTGTTGGGTCTGCTCACGTGGCCCTCTCATTTACATGCCAGATACAAATATCAATGTATTCATTCTAATCTGAATCCTTATCTAAATAATTTAAGATATGATACATATATATTTAAGTATCTTACTCGCATTCAATCCGTAGCTAGATTTAATTGGAAATGAAACATGCATCATTATAAAAAAGTAAAAATATATACTCAATTGTATATATATAATTGTTTATTTAAAAGCAAAAAATTATATGCATGTTTTATCAAATGAAACACATGTAACATACTGTATGTAACAACGTCTAAATTAAGTGTCCATTCAAGACTAGATTATGTGCCCTGTGGCTAAAATTACGTGCTATGCACATGAGATTGCCTCATTTGCTGAACAAGGCAAACATCATAGAAAACGTAACTAAATTTTTAGGTTGACAAGGCTGGTACGTGACCAAATAGGTTGAGATAATGAGGCACTCTAGACTACATTAAGAGTAAGAGATCAAACAAAGCATCTCTGAGAGTGCATTATAAGTGGCGTTTGAGTGGGAATTTTTTAATAGTGTCAATAAGCAAAGTTTTGGATATCATATACCTTTTTAGTGACTGATTCATTCCAAGTGATCAGTATGAAACACAGACACGTATTATTCCATCACCATTGAATAATGGCACACTACTGAAAGTAATTAATGGAATACTTGGAATTGAGAGATCAATCGAATTTGGAAGATGCTCAATATAATCACAATTTTTCTTTCGATATACAGGTAAATGCTGAGACTCAAACCTATATCTTCTTGACTGCAAATTTCATAATCACAAAATTAAAATTGAAATAAATAATTAAAAAAAGTTCATTAAGTAAGTTTATTCATACACCATACAGAATAAATACGAGGAAAACATGTATGGAGGTAATTAAATTGTTTTCTCCACAAAACCTTCTATATATGTTAAATGTGAAAGGGGTCCCGATAGCGAGGGTAATCAGTTTATTAAATCAATGGATGCAAGAGAGATTTAATCGTTGAACAGTGCCTATTTTTTTTTTTAAATGTAGACTCATACCACCATCACATTCATTGATAAGAGTGAGATTACATGGCTGAATCAGAGGTAATATGATATAGAATGAAAGAGAGAATAAAAATTTAACAAGCTAAAAGGAAAATTGTGCAGGAAACCGGGCCTTAGTTATCGTAAATAGGATATCTACCACAAACCCAGGCTGTGCACCACCGCTCAAACTGTGGCTACTATAATCCTACCAGACAGCAAAATCCCCGCGCCCCTGCAATGAAGCATCCCCACTCGCGAATAAATGAAGCAATTGACTCCCACATATTCTCAATATAAACTCTGGACCCACAGATGATGGCCTCATTTCGGGTTCGCCAAATGGTCCAAACTGTCATCGGAACCACTGAGATGGGGATGAGTTTTGCCGGCCTAGAAGCCTCCGCCAGAGACTGAAACAAGGAGGGAAGGGAAGTGGCGCGCCCCACCTCGCGCCATAACTCCCTTGCAACCCGGCAAAGACAAAATAGATGAAGCACCATCTCTGGCTCCACCCCGCATAGAGCGCACGTCGCTGAACAGTGTTGAACATTTGAATACTTTTTATATATGTCTCTAATCAGATCAAGAATCTGTCCAATGTTACATTAGATTTGAAAAACAGCATGATTTGAATTGATAAGTCAAAAGGAGCAATCAAGGGATGGCGAGTGCCAGATGTGTTTTTTAAGTTGCAAGTGATGATGATTTCACGTGGATTCGCAGTGATTATGTTATATATTGTCATGGGACAAAGATATTAATATGCCCATGACATGATCGATCGATCGAACCCCACTTGCACCTCAAAGTGGATCGTCCGCGATCGGTGACGATGACGATGAATCGGAGTCTCTGATATTCATCGTCACCGATCTCACGCACCAATGTCGATCGAATTAATATCGATTGACGTGAAAGCAATACATGGGACAAAATCCATGCATGCTTTGTTCATCAGTATGGTTTGCCGTGTCACACACAAGAAGGTGGTGTCATATCCTGGATTTATTAGTCAGGGTTCCATGATTGAATCAATTGGTTAAAAAAAAAAGTCATTCTCGTACAAACATTTTGATGAACAAGTCAGCATGTTGTACCATGCATCTTTTATGTTCCATTTGGATGGAGGAATAAAAGGGGAAGAGGGGTGGATAAGGGTGAGATTTTGTTGTTTGTTTAAGTGGAATAAAGTCGGTTTAGAGATCCCTTATAATTAAGGGTCATCATTTGATTCGAAGCTTGAAAACCCAATCTGATCCATTTTTAGTTCAAGTCGGGTGCCTGGTTCTAGGGCTCGGGCCCGACCCACAGGCTAGCCCGAATTTGGGGGGGGGGGGGGGGGGAGAGCGGAGGGGGTGAAAGGGGAGGCATGTGGCTAGTGACACTTTCAATTAATTTTAACATTTTTTAAATAAATATAAGACATTCAATTAATTTTAACATTTTTTCAATATATCAGGGCCTGCATGTGAAATAATTTTATTATATTTTATAAATCATTATTCGCATTTTTTTTATCCTTTATTCATAGTCAACCAAACAACAAAAATTTTATTTTTACGTTTTTCAACGAGAATAATTAAAAGTACAATCAAACGGAAAATGAATTGTTCTTTTAATATAATTATATATCATGGTACAGTTATCTTGGTTTTGGAAAGTCTCACATTTATTCTCAGAGTGAGCATGATGGACAGTTGAATGTGTTTCTTACGCCAAAACTACATGAAACTCAGAAGTAGAATTCGTAATTTCATCTAAACTCGTCCTTTGCATCTGAATATGAATTCAAAGACATCAAAACACTCATTTTCAATTCCCATCTAAACAAGGAGGAGTCTACCCCGGAATCATAGTTCCAACCAATTCCAATACTAATTTTCATCCCCCCATAGATAGTGGAATTACAACTCCAATCAATGTCCCCAATCTAATCACAGTAACTCAAGACATATCTATAGAGGAGAGTGATCATTGATTGGTCTTCACAGTGTAGTAGGGCCACTGAATGCTTTTCAGGTTGGTGAAATAACTACCTCTGAAAAACTTCAACCCCCAACAGAAATTCCACCATATGGGGTCCTCTCCCCCCATGCGTGCAACTTTTAACATTTTATAATCATCTATTCCTTTTGTTTATCCTTCCACACTGCTTCACTGTCTCATTGATCAGCAATACAAATCTTTTCTTGTATGATTGTATCCGTCTTGGGATACAATCAGAATTGTATCCCCAGATGTGATCAGTCTCATTAAAAATTAACACTATCTTAACATGCAAGGTTGTCACAAATTAGTCTTCGACCTTCTGAATAAATAGGGACCAACCAACACACCTTCCTCTCTCTTTTCATACCCTCCACCACCTTCACAACTCTTCCTCACATGGAGATACCATTTCACCATCTCGTCTCCTCTCTCATAGCAATCCTCCCCCTCCTCCTCCTCGTGCCACCGCTCACCGTTCACGCCCGCGACCAAAATTCAAGCAACAAAACCGATGGGGAGGCGTTGATCTTGTTCAAGGAGGAGATATCAAAAGACGCCGCTGGTCCTCTATCGAATTGGCAACCCAATCGCAACCCATGCGCCTTCTCCGGCGTCACTTGCGGCATATCGGGGAGGGTAACCGGGCTCGACTTGAGCCACCACAACCTCTCAGGGACGAACCTCTCCCTCTACGCGCTCAGCTCGCTCGACTCACTTTTGGTCCTCAACCTCTCCACCAACCCATTCTCCTCAATCCCCTCTTCATCTCTTCTCCACCTCCCTCTCAACCTCCAAAGCCTTGATCTTTCCTCCACCGGTCTGGCCGGTCCGGTCCCAGAAAACTTGCTATCTAATCATCCAAACTTGATCCACCTAAACCTCTCTCTAAACAACTTATCCGGTTCTCTATCCGAAGCACTCCTAACAAACACAAACAATTTGCAAGTCCTCGATTTGTCAGCCAACAACATGTCGGGCTCCATATCAGGCCTAAAAATTGATGGTTTCCAGTGCAAGAACCTGATACATTTCGATGTATCAGGTAATCACATAATCGATTCAATCCCACACTCACTCTCGAATTGCACCAGCCTCAAAACCTTGAACCTATCCTTCAATGCACTCACCGGAGACATCCCGAACGCCTTCGGCAAGCTTCGGAGTCTCCAAAGACTAGACCTCTCCAACAACCACCTCTCCGGCCCCGTCCCGCCCGAATTGGGAAACGCCTGCGATTCCCTCACGCAACTCAAGATCTCCAACAACAACGTATCGGGTCCGATCCCAGCATCCCTCTCCGCGTGTTCGACTCTTCAATATCTCGACATGGCGAACAACAACCTATCCGGTCCGCTCCCCGCGCCACTCATCGGTGGCCTCGCCTCTATTGAGGCCTTGCTTTTAAGCAACAACTTCCTCTCCGGTCCATTCCCCGCCACGATCTCCGCTTGCGAGAACCTAAAGCTCATCGATCTTAGCTCGAACAAGCTATCGGGCTCGCTCCCCTCCGACATATGCGCCATCTCCGCCTCTTCTTCGCTCGAGGAGCTCCGCATCCCCGACAACCTCCTCACCGGAGAGATCCCCGCCTCGCTCTCCAACTGCTCCCGCCTCCGCGTGCTCGATCTCAGCATAAACTACTTAAACGGTCCGATCCCGCCCGACCTCGGGAGGCTGACAAGCCTCGAACAGTTGATGGTGTGGTTCAACGGTCTTGACGGCTCGATCCCGCCCGAGCTCGGGCGGTGCAGGAGCCTCAAGAACATAATCCTCAACAACAATTTCATCAGCGGCGACATCCCCGCCTCGATCTTCAACTGCACCGACCTCGAATGGGTGTCGCTAACGAGCAACCGAATCGGCGGCGGCGTCCCAAAAGAGTTCGGGTGGCTTTCTCGGCTCGCCGTGCTTCAGCTGGCGAACAACAGCCTGACGGGACCGATACCGGACGAGCTCGGCAACTGCAGCAGCTTAGTGTGGCTTGACCTGAACAGCAACCGCTTGACGGGGGGGATCCCGCCAAGGCTCGGACGCCAATTAGGATCCGAGGCCTTCAGCGGGATCTTGTCGGGCAACACGTTGGCGTTCGTCCGCAACGTGGGGAACTCCTGCAAAGGCGTAGGCGGACTTCTTGAATTCGCGGGGATCCGCCCGGAGAGGCTGCTCGAGGTCCCCACGTTGAAGACGTGCGACTTCACGAGGCTGTATTCGGGGGCGGCGTTGAGCGACTGGACGCACTACCAGACGCTCGAGTACCTCGACTTGTCGTACAATGAACTCTCGGGGGAGATACCGGAGGAGTTCGGGGACATGGTGGTGCTTCAGGTGCTTGACTTGGCGCGTAATAGGATAACTGGGGAGATTCCCGACTCGATCGGACGGCTGAGGAATCTAGGCGTGTTCGACGCATCGCACAATCGGCTTCGCGGGGGGATACCGGATTCGTTCGCGAACCTGTCGTTCCTGGTGCAGATCGACCTCTCCGACAACCAGTTGACGGGTCCGATACCGTCGCGCGGACAGCTCAGCACGCTCCCCGCGAGCCAGTATGCTAACAATCCGGGGTTGTGCGGGGTGCCGCTCCCGCCGTGCCAATCGGGAGGTGGCGGTGATGGGCTCGCCACGATCGATTCGGCCTCCGCCGGCAATGACGGGAGGCCTTCGATGGCGAACAGTGTTGTGTTGGCGGTGTTGGTGTCGGCGGTGTCGATGTGCGTGATTGCGGTGTGGGCGATCGCGATGCGCGCGAGGCGGAGGGAGGCCGAGGAGGTGAAGATACTGAGCAGTCTGAGATCGAACAACGCGGCGACGACGTGGATGATCGAGCGGGAGAAGGAGCCGCTGAGCATCAACGTCGCGACCTTCCAGAGGCAGCTCCGCAAGCTCACGTTCTCGCAACTGGTGGAGGCCACGGACGGGTTCTCGGCCGCGAGTCTCATCGGGTCGGGCGGGTTCGGGGAGGTATTCAAGGCGAGGCTGAAGGACGGGTCGTGCGTGGCGGTGAAGAAGCTGGTGCGGCTGAGTTACCAGGTAAGCAAATCTATTCTAATCATTTAGATACGGATATCAATTCTTGGATTCGATTATGTTCGGATCTGGACCAGATATTTCTTTAGATAACTAATATGTTTAAATATTAACATTATTGGATAATCAAGTGATACATTAAAAAGGTATGAAAATTATTAAAAATTTAAAGCTTATTATCTCTTTCAAATAGCATACATTAAAATTTTAATATTAATATTATATATCTTGATTTTGATTAATCAAACAAGATAATAAATATGAACAATATATAATACAAACATATGTAATTTTTCTGATCGAATACACTAATATCCATATTCGTATTCCAATTATCGGATATTTTTGATTTTTTGAATACAGATCAATATCCATATTCGCATTCCAAATATTCGAATATCGGATATTTTTTATTTTTTGAATACGGATCAAGTTGCATACGGGTTTTTTTTTCCGGATAATTGACATAATAATACCAGGGGGATAGGGAGTTCGCGGCGGAGATGGAGACGCTGGGGAAGATAAAGCACAGGCACCTGGTGCCACTGTTGGGGTACTGTAAGGTTGGGGAGGAGAGGCTACTGGTGTACGAGTTCATGGAGTTCGGGAGCCTGGAAGACGTGCTGCACGACAAGAAGGGGGTGGTCGCGCTGGACTGGGACGCGCGCGTGAAGGTGGCGATGGGGGCGGCGAAGGGGCTATGCTTCTTGCACCACAACTGTATTCCGCACATCATACACAGGGACATGAAGTCAAGCAACGTCTTGCTCGATAGGGGGATGGACGCGCGCGTTTCGGATTTTGGGATGGCGAGGCTGATAAGCGCGCTCGACACGCACCTGAGCGTGAGCACGCTCGCGGGGACGCCCGGGTACGTGCCGCCCGAGTATTATCAGAGTTTTAGGTGTACGGCGAGGGGGGACGCGTATTCGTTCGGGGTTGTGATGTTGGAGTTGTTGACGGGGAGGAGACCGACGGATAAGGAGGACTTTGGGGATACGAATTTGGTTGGGTGGGTGAAGATGAAGGTGAGGGAGGGGAAGGGGAGGGAGGTGATGGATGAGGAGGTGGTGAAGGGGAAGGAGAAGGAGGTGGAGGAGGAGATGGGGAGGTATTTGGAGGTGGCGATGCGGTGCGTCGATGATGTGCCGTCGAGGAGGCCGAGTATGGTTGAGGTGGTGGCATTGCTGAGGGAGCTTAGGAGTCACAGAGTGGAGGATGTCAATGCTGCTGCTTAATTGAACATCATGGTGTGTTGTTTTTTTGTTATCATTTATCTTAGTTATTTGTTTGTTTTTGTTTTTTTTGTGATGGATTATTGTGAATTTTTATAACATTGTTGATAGTATGGTTATGATGTTGTTGATAAGAGGTGTATATCTGGGGAGTAATAAAAGATGTGCCCGTCGGTTTTTTTTTTTTTTTTGAAGGGAAGGGGGGGGTTGTGTGTGGTGGTTTAGAAGGGCTTTATTTTACAGTCCTGTCTGCAGCTTCATATGTTATTATAGTACTGTATATATTACGCTATCATACCAAAAAAAAATTCATTTTTTTTAACAAAAACAAATACATTATTGTATCTTATATATATTTTTATACATATAACAACATATACTTCAATTGAAGAGGGTATAATTTCAGAAAGAAAAAAAATAGTATGAGCTGCAGATGGAGCTACAATCGAGACTGAACATATCAAAGGAAAATGATACGTCTAACTTTATGTGAACTTTGTGTGCAGTCCCATTCACAGTTTTCATCATATTTCATTTTAAAAGTATGCAATCGCCTATTGAAGTATATATTATTATAAATAGTGAAATTTATACTTAAATAAACTAGAATATTTCTTTCTTTTTAATAAAAAATTTTAAAACTTTCATATACTACATTAGTGAAATATATGCTAGCGGAGTCTATAAATGATTCGGGCATCGATTTTTAGTTGTACACGGGACTGCAAAACGGAGTGAACTCGAACAAATTTGCATTTTTCATTGCTCACCTTGTTCTTTTGTTTTCTTTTGAATATTTAGTCCTATTTTGGAAAACTAGTTTCAACTTTCTTCACACAATTATTGGTCAAATTTTGTTCTTATTGAGACTTGTTGTACACCCGCGGGATATTAGATTTGGAAAATTTGTTGGCGTAGCAGGTAATCCACTAAAACTATTATGCATGCATGTAAATATTCCTATCCATATTTTTTAGTATGATGTGATATATTGTTAGAAATTTTGTGTATTGCTTTCATAAAACATGGTGCACTTCTATAAATATCAAAATAGGGGAAAAAAATACATCCGATTTTAATTTTACTCATCGTGTATATACATTTACATGAAAATCAATGAAGAATGTACATTTGTATAAACATTTAAACATATGTATGATTGCATATATCGTCAATGAGACTTGCGTTTGGTTGCGCGATTGCGCTGCGATTGCGATTACAGGAAGCTGTGTTTGCAATCGCGCAACCAAACAGTTTTGTAATCACAGTTTTAAACCCAGCGATTGCAGGCAAATAGTGTCCAAAAGCTGCGATTTTAAAAAGCTGAGAAAGTGAGCTTCCTGCAGAATCAAGTTTGCAATCGTAGATTCCTGCAGAATCAGTTTTGCAATCGCGCAACCAAACGCACCCTTAATGAAGTAGCTGCGTTTGGAAACGTGTTGAAAAATAATTATTTTGAATAAAGTAGATTCTTAAAAACTCACTTTCTAAAAAACATATTTTTTATATTAAAAACTGTAATAATTTTTTTAATTAAATTTGCTTTTAAAAATGCATTTGAAAACACGTTTACGCTTTTTTTTTTGAAAAAACCAAAGATCATTTAACCGTGTTTCCAAACTCTAAGATGAGTTCTACAGAGCTTCACAAATTTCATTTTTTTAATTTATAAAAATAGAAGATTTCTATTTGTCCTCGCCTCATTTTTTTGTTCGATAATAAAGAACGAATATTAATGTAAGAGAATATGATTAAAATTTATAATATATATATACATATGATTAGTAAGTACATAAAGGAGTTAACAGAAATCCAGATCAGTTCAGCATTCATCCACCAGGATGGAAACCTCAACAAAGTCAGATTTCCTATATTAACCCTAATGCCAGACTAATTAGACTTGTGGCTTTAGTTCTAACAAAAATCTGTACCTAAAGCATCACAGCTTGTAGCTTTTCCAGCAGTTTGGGCCATTTTAGTTCTCTCCTTTGTTTTAGATTACAAATTTTTGTGTTTCCAGCCATGGATGGTTGATACTGGGCTTGTTCACAAAAAAGACAATAGTCCCTTTGGAATCTTTCTCAGAGCATATGCGGTATTGCCTTCTTTAGAAAAAGCGATCAGTATATACAACATATTTTAAGAGAGCACGTGGTGTCAATATCACGATGTTCCGTACATAAATGAAGCCATAGCGATACATAAATGTAATGTATCACACCATGGCTACCGAACATTACCTGATCCAACCCGACTGGACCGGGTCATATCAGGTTGCGGGGCGAATTGAAGGTGTGCAAATTAAAACCAAGCAGGTTCAGCCATTCATGACCGGGTACATGTTTCCTTGACATAACCCAACCGAATCCCTTCCCATGATTATTTTTAAAAAATGGCTTAATTAACTTATTCTCAAAAACACTTTATTGTTTTTTTTTTTCAAAAACATACTTTTTACACTAAAAATTGAAACAATCTTTTCAATTAATTATGTTTTTTAAAATCGTTTAAAAACACGCTTACACTTCTTAATTTCTACAAAAGCGAAAACACGTTCACATATGTTACCGTATATCACCTGAATATAAGAACAAATAATTATGTGAACCAATTCAAGGGAAAAAAATATATCATATGTCCATTTTCTGCATTTCTTAAACTAGATTAAAGTCATGAAGCATGTTTTTCTCATGATTTCCAATATCTCAAAGTCTATAAATTCAAATAAATACAAGTATGATTCGATTGCATTCGAGTGAAATAAATCCATGACCAAAAAGGCTTATCTTCAATTAACTTTAAATGTACGAATGTATTCCAAAACTTGATAGAATTAGAATTCCCATGGTGCCATCGGTACGCGAGGATGAGAATGGAAACTCTGGGATGCTGAATTAGAATTTTTTTTTTAAAGTATGGGTAAGTGATCCTTGAAAAATCATAAACATGTTTGTTTATTGCGAACCGAGCTTTGTTAAATCGGTAAGCACCTTCCTCTATGTTAAAGAAGTCAAATGATAAAAATATGTTTGTTTTAACAAAAAAAACATAAGCCTAGGAGAACTAAATTATTTTGAGATTTATGACTATTTTAGTATAAATAAGGATAAAATAATTTTGTGTGTAGTTGTACTTTATATTATTCTTATTGAGAAACGTAATAATAAAATTTTTGTTATTTAAATAAAATGTGAATAACATGTGAACAAAGATTTATAAAAAATAAAAAAATGATACAGTTGATTTGATAATTGATTTATAAGAGATAATAACAATTGATTTAACAGTGGACCATATATTCTTTTGATTTGAATATTCTTAAATATAACATAATTATAATAGGTGGATGAAATTCATATACCACTTTATACTTGTTAATTCTGACATACAGATTCTCATTTAATCCAATCATCCATAATGAGATTATTCTGATGAATTCCAATTTATTCTTAGCATATTCTCAAATCAAACAAGGGCTAAGAGATTGTTTTGGAATTCTCATCCTCGCGTATCCATGGCACCATATGAGATTTGTTTCCATCCCAGAGACGGGGATCTCTAATGAGATTGTTTCCATGATAAGTTTAAATAAACTCTAATATTTTTTTAAAAATATATAGAAACAATCTTATTAAAAATAAAATACCCATGAACAAAGGAGACGGGGATCCCTATAAAAAAAAATAAAGGAAAGATATGAATATAGAGAAACAAGGGAATTTGGATCCTACCACAAATCACCCCGGACTGTTATTTTCCCAAAACCAAAGATTACCCATAATGATTCAAGGAGTATATGCTCCTAATATAATAAAAACCAACCTCGGAGATTCGAAAAAAATTGAGTCCAAGTATTTTCCATATAGAATCTCTTATGAAATATGCCTTCATTCCTAGTGAAACTCTAATAACCATAACCAAGAAGTATATTTTAATCCTATTTATACATCTAAATCTGTAAACATTTCTTGATAAAAAGGTAAAACTTTATCAAAATCGAGAAATGAATAGCAAATCAAACATAAAACCATTTAATGCTCATCTATCCTCGTATAAATATTTTATGCTTGGATAATCTATCCATGAACCTACGGGGAAAAACAACATGCAACAAAAAAATATTATGAAAAGAAAATGGTAAGCACCATCATGAATAGTGGCACAAAAATAGGCCCATTAATGAAGAAACCTATCTTGATATCTCAGAGAACCATTCACAAGGTAGTAGATGCGATGTTTACCATTGATGATTAATAAGAAAGAAAGAACCGAAGGACACTATTTTTACAGGATGGTCATACTGACTAACGACGGCCTGCCTAGAAAACATATTTTCTTACATGAAACCAAAGAGAATTGCATCCACATCAAGCAACACCAAACAAATAGCAAGATTAATTGACTGACCACCACAGTAACTAAACTAAGCAACAACAAACAACATTGCACTTAAGCTACACATATTTTTACAAGCACTATGATCTAACTGACAAGAAGTTCTGAACTTTGAGTGAAATAGAGGGGCCTATACATGACTAAGATGTTCTGAACCCCAATATATTCCTGAATTGTAGAGGATGTGAAAGAAAAAAAAAAGCGCGCTGCGAATTTTAGTCTTATTATGGAGACTTAAGGCCAAAAAAATAACTTAATAGCATAGTCTCAATCTCCTCAGTCTCATATATATTCAGCAAAAGCATAGCCTTTCCTTATACTAAGGTATGTGGAGGTCTACTACATGACCGACCTACTTGGATAAGAATCTTAGACAAGACTCTTTCAGTCACCTTCTCATCCAAATTACCTATGAGAGAGAGAAATGTAATCAATCCAATTCAAAGAACAAACAAAAAAGATATGGTAATATGGAATATATCAAACGAAAATAGATATTAGTGTGGAAAACAATCAAATTGTTTAGAAGCCTACCTCCCAAACCAATTAATCAATTTTTTTAGTGTAAAGAAAATGAATGCAGCTCTTTTTTATCTTGATCATAATGATGAAAACAAGATGGGCTCAAGGAATGCTGTGTAGCAAGCAATCACATCATGGAATAAGTAGAAAGATCATTCTCCGATTCGAAAGGATGGGCTCAAGGAATGCTGTGTAGCAAGCAATTACATCATGGAATAAGTAGAAAGATCATTCTCCAATTCGAAAGAAAGCCAAGGCTGTTCGACAGGGAATTAGATCCCTATGAGGAAATGAAATTACACAGGTTCATATATGTTTGGACTCTACCCATTTTACAAATTCTAAAAACAAGAGGCCCAGGTCCCCCCTCAAGTGCAGGATGCAGTTGCTGAGATACATGATTAGGAAGCTCCTGCTCATCAAATGGAGTGTTGTAAAGTTCCCAGGAAATTAGTTCATGCCCCTGAAGTTCTTCCGCATTATTCCCAAAGGAAAGTTGAATCAAAGTGGTGTATAGAACTTCAGGATCCAGTAATTCGTCATAAACTAGAGCCTGTTGTAGATAATATACATATCTGTATATATTTTGTACAGGCTGAAGGTGGGATACATGTACTTTAACATGTAATTTTTTTATGAATATATAATATGCCTATATGGGCACCCTTACCAAAAAAAAAAAAGATCAGTCGTGTAAGAGAGAGAGTGCAGGTTTGGATTTCTTTTTTTTTACTGGTGCTTATATTTATTTTGATTGGGTGGGGGAGAAGCAAGAGCAACCTTGGAACCACTGCAGAAACAATCCCCAAGGGAAATAGAGGATAAAGACTTCAGATCTTGGACAACAGAATGTGATGGGTGCAACAAAAGAAAAGATGAGGACAGATGGATATAACAGATGAAAATGGATGCTCCAAGAAAAGAAAAGATGAGGACAGATGGATATAACAGATGAAAATGGATGCTCCAAGCACATCCAAATGTTTGATTGGGTGGGGGAGAAGCAAAAGCAACCTTGGAACCACTGCAGAAACAATTCCCAAGGGAAATAGAGATAAAGACTTCAGATCTTGGACAATGGAATGTGATGAGTGCAACAAAAGAAAAGATGAGGACAGATAGATAACAGATGAAAATGGATGCTCCTCCAAGCACATCCAAAAGAGGTGTAATTCAAGGCATAAAAGAGTGACTCTTTTATTAAATGTCAGTCCACATGGAAAAAAATGTAAAAACATCAGCACACAAGATACTTATACCTTGCAATTTGTAAGAGAAAAGATGACACCACAAAAAAAAAAAAGACAATCAAGAAGGCAACACAAGATAAACTAAAATTAATTAAAGTGAACATAAGATACCTAAAAATATCATCCAGTACTCAGAGATATGGAACTAGAACAATATAATATCAAATCCTGGTTGTCTGCACATAAACAAATAAAAATAAATAAATAAAGGGACAAAATTACAGTTGGAATAATTGAAAACACCAAACATGATTGACAAATTCAATCCCACGTCGATTTTGAGACACCCATATAGACTTTTAAATCGGATCTAAATGATCTATTGATCAAACTGAATCCACTAAAAATGATTTCACATAAATTTGATATTCCCCAAACCCAATTCCATAACCTCATGAACAACCCAAAGCTCAAAGATCAAATCACGATCCCCCTCAAACAAGAACCCTAACAATACTATGCAATCTGTGAAACTTCAATCAACCTCAATTACATCACTCCAAAACAAACAATCAAACATAAAAATCCCCTCAATGAACAACATCAATAAAAATCAGGAACAGAATTACACTTTCAGAATAATTGTAAACATTAAACAAGATTGACAAATTCAATCCCGCACCATCTATTGTTCAATCCCACGTCGATTGTTTTGGGTCCAAAACAAACAATCAAACTGAATCCACTGAATTCTGAAACTACTGTATACGATTTAACATGAACCTCATATTCATCAAATCCAATCCAATACCTCATGAACAACCAGAGATTAAAGATCAAATCACAATTCCCCATGAAAAAGTCACCAAACAATAAGAGATGTAAATCTGTCAAACTCGATCAACCTCCATTACCTCTCTCTCCAAAACAAACAATCAGATATAAAAATCCCCTCAATGAACAACATCAAACATCAGGGACAAAATTATAGTCATAATGAATGTAAACACTAAACATGATAAAAAAATTTCAATCCCTGACAGATTTTGACAAACCCAATCCAACATCTAAGGAATCCTCAAATTACCACTTATCATAAACGTGATATTCAACAAACCCAATCCAACATCTAAGGAAGAACTAGAACTCAAAGATCAAATCACGAAACCCATGACAAAGTCCCCAAACAGTACTATGCCGATCTGATCAAACTCAACTTAACCTAAATTAGATACCTCCACAACACAAAATGAGACATAAAATCCCCTCAATGGATAACATCAATAAAAAAAAGGACAGAATTACACGGTCCGAATTATTGGAAACACAAAACATGATCAGCAAATTCAATCCCACAACGATTTTAACTTCCCCATGTGGACCTATGAATCTGATATAAAACATCTATTGATCCAACTATATCCTCTCATTTCAATTTTATCATAAACCAGATATTCAGGAAACCCAATCCAACATCTAATGAAAAACCGGAGCTTAAAAGATCAAATCACGAAAGCCACAAACAATACTATGCCGATCAGATCAAACTCCAATCAACCTCAATTAGATTACTCCATGATAAACAATCAGATATAAAATCCCCTCAATGGACAACATCAAACAAAAATCAAGGATAAAATTACACGTTTGAAAAGATTGAGAATACTAAAATGATCAACAAATTTGGTCCAACACTGGATTTAAGTCACCCATATAGACCTTCAATCTGGTATAATCCATCTATTAGTCAAACTAAATGACTGATTATGATTTAATATAAACCAAATACACTAGTCCAACCCAATCCAACACCTCATGTGAAATACCCAGACCATCGTTCAAAGATCAAATAACGACAGCCTAAAACAAGTGCCTAAACAATACAATCCCAATCTAATCAAATTCGAGTCGGCCTTAATCAGATCTCTCCAAAGAAACAGGCAGACAAAAATTTAAAAACCCCTCAATTGAACAAAATAAAATCATAGTCTGATACAACAACATAATCAAATCCAAATGAATCACAATAGGTAATCAAACCTAGAATCAACTGCAACACCTTATCTCTGTTGACGCAAAGCGAAATTCAAGCATATTAAAAAATCCTTAACTTACCACACAACCAGATCCAATATCATTCACATCAGAGCATAATCAAGACTACTTACTTAAGAACCCTAGAATCAAGTAAAACCCAGTGCAAAATCAATTGAAGTCGATCAGATCCACAAAAACAAAAGATCAAATGTCCCCAACCAAATAAAATCAAATGCACTGAATTAGAGCCACCACATAGATTTTGACTCACCCATATAGGCTTTTGAATTCAATACAAACCATCTATTGATCAAACTGCATCCACTGAATACAATTTAACATGAACCTCATATTCATCAAACCCAATCCAACACCTCATGAACAACCAAAGATTAAAGATCAGATCACAATTCCCCATGAAAAGTCCCTAAACAACATAATATATGCCAATCTGTCAAACTCCGATAAACCTCAATTACATCTCTCCAAAACAAACAATCACACTTAGGAAGCCCCTCAATGAACAACATCAAACATCAGGGACAAAATTACAGAGTCATAATGAATGCAAACACTAAACATGACAAAAAAATTCAATCCCTCCCCAATTTTAACTCACCCAATCCAATATCTAAGGAATCCTCAAACTGAATCCTCAAATTACAACTTATCATAAATGTGATATTTTCCAAACCCAATCCAACATCTAAGGAAGAACTAGAACTCAAAGATCAAATCACGAAACCCACAACCAAGTCCCCAAACAATACTATGCCGATATGATCAAACTCTAAATAACCTCAATTAGATACCTCCAAAACACACAATGAGACATAAAATCCCCTCAATGGACAGCATCAACAAAATTAAAGGACAGAATTACACGGTCGGAATGATTGGAAACACTAAACATGATCTGTAAATTCAACCACACAACAATTTTGACTCACCCATGTAGACCTTTGAATCTGATATAAAACATATATCGAACAAACTATATCCTTTGATTTCAAATTTATCATAAACCTAATATTCACGAAACCCAATCCAACATCTAACGAAGAACTGGAGCTCAAAGATCTACTCACGAAACCCACAAACAAGCCCCAAAAAAATACTATGCCAATCACAGATCAAACTCCAATCAACCTCAATAAGGTTCCTCCATGATTAACAATTAGACATAAAATCCCCTCAGCGGACTATATCAAACCAAAAACAAGAACAGAATTACACGGTTTGAATGATTGAGAATACTATAATGATCGGCAAATTCAATCGCATGCCAATTTTGACTCACCCATATAGACCTCAAATCACATATAAACCATCTATTGATCAAACTAAATTCTGCTGATTATGATTTAATATAAACCATAAACATTCATCAAACCCAATTCAACACATTCTTAGAACATTCAAAGATCTCCCCTCAAACAATTGCATAAACAATCAATCCCAAACTAATCAATTTCCAGTCAGCCTTAATACTATTTCTCAAAAAACAACAAGCACACAGAAAAATTTAAAACCCCTCGTTGAGAAACAACATAATCATATCCAAATTAATCCCAACAGCTATAATCAAAACCCCTAAAGAACACTAAAATCAATTGCAACACCAAATCTCTATGGAATGAAAATGAAATCAAACAAATTCATAATCCCCAAATATTTATTTTATTTTTATTTTTGAAGAGAAAGTAGTAGGCTTCTGCCGTAGATAAGTAGCAAGGCAAAAACTCAAAGCATACAAAAAAAAAACACATCGAGAGCCCTATACTAGACCAAACAAAAACAAAATCGTAGAGGAGATATCTACTAGGACATAAAAAGCAATGCTTCAGGCCCTCGGTAACTAAAGCAAACCACTCACCCACCAAAACCAATTCCAATATCATTCACAGAAGAGCATAATCAAGACCATTGAAGAACCCTAGAATCATGTAGCGAAATCTGATTGAGATCAATGAGATCCACCAAAAAATCCCTACCAAATCAAATTTCAAATGCACTCAGCCACCGCATAGATTTTGACTCAACTTGATAGACTTTTAAATCTGACAAAAAGTGTCTATTGATCAAACTGAATCCACTAAATACAATTTAACATAAATCTGATATCAACTAATAATACCTCATGAACAACAATAGCTCAAAGATAAAATCACGAATCCCCCTCAAACATGTCTCTTAACAATTCTTTGCCATTAAGGAAATTCACAATTCCCATATCAATATCATTCACATAAGTACATAATCAAGACCATTGAAGAACCCTAGAATCAAGTAAAACCCAGAATCAGTATGAAATTTGATTGAAATCGATCACATCCAAAAAAAAAAAAAAAACCAAACTTCCCCAATTAAATCAAAGCAAATGCACTGAATTATAGCCACCACATCAATTTTGACTCACCCACACAGGCTTTAGAATCTGAAATAGACCATCTATTGATAAAGCTGAATCCACTGAATACGATTTAACATGATCCTGATATTCGTCAAACCCATTCCAATAACCCATGAGCAACCAAAGTTTATAAATCAAATCACAAATCCCCAGGAAATAGTCCCCAAACAATACTATCACCAATCCGCCAAATTCCAATCGACCTCAATATCACCAAAATAAACAATTAGACGTAAAAAGCCCATCAATGAATAACATCAATCATCAGGGACAAAATTACAGTCATAATGATTGTTTAACTAAACATGACCAACAGATTCAACCCCTCCCCGATTTTGACTCACACCGATGCACATTTAAAATCTGATTTAAACCATCTATTGATCAAATTGAATCCCTAATTACAACTTCTCGTAAACCAGATATTAAAAAAAACCAATCCAACATCTAAGGAAAGACTAGAACTCAAAGATCAAATCACGAAATCAACGACCAAGTCCCCAACCAGTACTATGCTGATCTGATCAAACTCCAATTAACCTCAATCATAGTAATAATCCCCTCAATGGACACTCCCCGATTTTGACTCACCCAGATAAACCTATACATCTGATGTAAACAATCAATTGACCAAATAGAATTCTCAATTACAACTTATCATAAACCTGATCTTAACCAAACCCAATTCAACATCTAAGAACTAGAATACAAAGATCAAATCACGAAATCAACGACCAAGTCCCCAAACAGTACTACTGATATGATCAAACTCCAATTAACCTCAATTAGATACCTCTAATACAACAATCAGAGTAATAATCCCCTCAATGGACACTCCCCGATTTTCACTCACCAGATACACCTTTACATCTGATTTAAATAATCTATTGATCAAATTGCATACTCAATTACAACTTATCATAAACCAGATATTAACTAAAAGATCAAATGACGGAATCAACGACCAAGTCCCCAAACAGTACTATGCTGATATGATCAAACTCCAATTAACCTCAATTAGATACCTCTAATACAACAATCAGAGTAATAATCCCCTCAATGGACACTCCCCGATTTTGACTCACCTAGATACACCTTTACATCTGATCTAAATAATCATTTGATCAAATTGAATCCTCAATTACAACTTATAATAAACCTGATATTAACCAAAAGATCAAATCACGAAATCAATGACCAAGTCCCCAAACTGTACAATGCTGATCTGACCAAACTCTAGTTAACCTCAATTAGATAACTCTAATACAACAATCAGAGTAATAATCCCTCAATGACCACTCCCCAATTTTGACTCACCCGGATACACCTTTACATCAGACTTAAAACAATCCATTGATCAAATTGAATCCTCAAATACAACTTATCATAAAGATGATATTAACCAAACCCAATTCAACATTTAAGAACAAGAACTCAAAGATCAAATCACGAAATCAACGACCAAGTCCCCAAACCCCAAACAGTACTATGCTGATATGATCAAACTCTAGTTAACCTCAATTAGATACCTCTAATAACAACATGCAGAGTAATAATCCCATCAAATCAGAGTAATAATCCCCTCAAAGGACACTCCCCGATTTTGACTCACCCAGATACACCTTTACATCTGATTTAAACAATCTATTGATCAAATTGAATCCTCAATTACAACTTATCATTAACCAGATATTAACGAAAAGATCAAATCACGAAATCAATGACCAAGTCCCCAAACAGTACAATGCTGATCTGACCAAACTCTAGCTAACCTCAATTAGATAACTCTAATACAACAATCAGAGTAATCCCTCAATGACCACTCCCCGATTCTGACACATCCAGATACACCTTTACATCTGACATAAACAATCTATTGATCAAATTGAATCCTCAAATACAGACTTAAACAATCTATTGATCAAATTAAATCCTCAAATACAACTTATCATAAACCTGATATTAACCAAACCCAATTCAACATTTAAGAACAAGAACTCAAAGATCAAATCATGAAATCAACGACCAAGTCCCCAAACCCCAAACAGTACTATGCCGATATGATCAAACTCCAGTTAACCACAATTAGATACCTCAAATACAACATGCAGAGTAATAATCCCCTCAATGGACACTCCCGGATTTTGACTCACCCAGATACACCTTTAAATCTAATTTTAACAATCCATTGACCAAATTGAATCCTCAAATACAAGTTATCGTAAACCTGATATTAACCAAACCCAATTCAACATTTAAGAACTAAAACTCAAAGATCAAATCTCGAAATCAACGACCAAGTCCCCAAACAGTAATATGCTGATCTGAACAAATTCTAGTTAACCTCAATTAGATACCTCTAATACAACAATCAAAGCAATAATCCCCTCAATGGACACTCCGCGATTTTGACTCACCCAGATACATGGTTACGTCTGATTTAAACAATCTATTGATCAAATTGAATCCTAAAATACAACTTATCATAAACCTGATATTAACCAAACCCAATTCAACATTTAAGAACTAGATCTCAAAGATCAAATCAGGAAATCAATGACCATGTCCCCAAACAGTGCTATGCTGATCTGATCAAACTCTAGTTAACATCAATTAGATACCTCTAATACAACAATCACAGTAATAATCCCCTCAATGGACACTCCCTGATTTTGACTCGCCCATATACACCTGTACATCTGATTTAAACAATCTATTGATCAAATTGAATCCTCAAATACAACTTATCATAAACCTGATATTAACCAAACCAAATTCAACATTTAAGAACTAGAACTCAAAGACAAATCACATAATCAACGACCAAGTCCCCATACAGTACTATGCTGATCTGATCAAACTCTAGTTAACCTCAATTAGATACCTATAATACAACAATCACAGTAATAATCCCCTCAATGGCTATGCTGATATGATCAAACTCTAGTTAACCTCAATTAGATACCTCTAATACAACAATAACAGTAATAATCCCCTCAATGGACACTCCCTGATTTTGACTCGCCCATATACACCTGTACATCTGATTTAAATAATCTATTGATCAAATTGAAACCTCAAATACAACTTATCATAAACCTGATATTAACCAAACCAAATTCAACATTTAAGAACTACAACTCAAAGACAAATCACGAAATCAACGACCAAGTCCCCATACAGTACTATGCTGATCTGATCAAACTCTAGTTAACCTCAATTAGATACCTATAATACAACAATCACAGTAATAATCCCCTCAATGGCTATGCTGATATGATCAAACTCTAGTTAACCTCAATTAGATACCTCTAATACAACAATCACAGTAATAATCCCCTCAATGGACACTCCTCGATTTTGATTCACCTAGATACACCTTTACATCGGATCTAAATAATCATTTGATCAAATTGAATCCTCAATTACAACTTATAATAAACCTGATATTAACCAAAAGATCAAATCACGAAATCAATGACCAAGTCCCCAAACTGTACTATGCTGATCTAATTAAACTCTAGTTAACCAAAATTAGATACCTCTAATACAACAATCAGAGTAATAATCCCTTCAATGAACACTCCCTGATTCTGACTCACCCCGATACACCTTTACATCTGATTTAAACAATCTATTGATCAAATTGAAACCTCAAATACAACTTATCATAAACCTGATATTAACCAAACCCAATTCAACATTTAAGAACTAGAACTCAAAGATCAAATAACAAAATCAGTGACCAAGTCCCCAAACAGTACTATGCTGATCTGATCAAATTCTAGTTAACCTCAATTAGATTCCTCTAATACAACAATAAGAGCAACAATCCCCTCAATGGACACTCCCCGATTTTGACTCACCCAGATACACGGTTACGTCTGATTTAAACCATCTATTGATCAAATTGAATCCCTAATTACAACTTCTCGCAAACCAGATATTAAAAAAAACCAATCCAACATCTAAAGAAAGACTAGAACTCAAAGATCAAATCACGAAATCAACGACCAAGTCCCCAAACAGTACTATGCTGATCTGATCAAACTCTGGTTAACTTCAATTAGATATTCTAATACAACAATCACAGTAATAATCCCCTCAATGGACACTCCTCGATTTTGACTCGCCCAGATACACCTTTACATCTGATTTAAACAATCTATTGACCAAATTGAATCCTCAAATACAACTTATCATAAACCTGAAATTAACCAAACCCAATTCAACATTCAAGAACTAGAACTCAAAGATGAAATCACGAAATCAACCACCAAGTCCCCAAACAGTACTACGCTGATCTCATCAAACTCCAGTTAACCTCAATTAGATACCTCTAATACAACAATAGAGTAATATTCCCCTCAATGAACACTCCCCGATTTTGACTCACCCAGATACACCTTTACATCTGATTTAAACAATCTATTGATCAAATTGAATCCTCAAATACAACTTATCATAAACCTGATATTAACCAAACCCAATTCAACATTTAAGAACTAAAACTCAAAGATCAAATCTCGAAATCAACGACCAAGTCCCCAAACAGTACTATGCTGATCTGATCAAATTCTAGTTAACCTCAATTAGATACCTGTAATACAACAATCAGAGCAATAATCCCCTCAATGGACACTCCCCGATTTTGACTCACCCAGATACATGGTTACGTCTGATTTAAACAATCTATTGATCAAATTGAATCCTCAAATACAACTTATCATAAACCTGATATTAACCAAACCCAATTCAACATTTAAGAACTAGATCTCAAAGATCAATTCAGGAAATCAATGACCATGTCCCCAAACAGTGCTATGCTGATCTGATCAAACTCTAGTTAACCTCAATTAGATACCTCTAATACAACAATAGAGTAATATTCCCCTCAATGAACACTCCCCGATTTTGACTCACCCAGATACACCTTTACATCTGATTTAAACAATCTATTGATCAAATTGAATCCTCAAATACAACTTATCATAAACCTGATATTAACCAAACCAAATTCAACATTTAAGAACTAGAACACAAAGACAAATCACGAAATCAACGACCAAGTCCCCATACAGTACTATGCTGATCTGATCAAACTCTAGTAAACCTCAATTAGATACCTCTAACACAACAATCACAGTAATAATCCCCTCAATGGCTATGCTGATATGATCAAACTCTAGTTAACCTCAATTAGATACCTCTAATACAACAATCACAGTAATAATCCCCTCAATGGACACTCCCTGATTTTGACTCGCCCATATACACCTGTACATCTGATTTAAATAATTTATTGATCAAATTGAAACCTCAAATACAACTTATCATAAACCTGATATTAACCAAACCAAATTCAATATTTAAGAACTAGAACTCAAAGACAAATCCCAAAATCAACGACCAAGTCCCCATACAGTACTATGCTGATCTGATCAAACTCTAGTTAACCTCAATTAGATACCTATAATACAACAATCACAGTAATAATCCCCTCAATGGCTATGCTGATATGATCAAACTCTAGTTAACCACAATTAGATACCTCTAATACAACAATCACAGTAATAATCCCCTCAATGGACACTCCCCGATTTTGATTAGCCTAGATACACCTTTACATATGATCTAAATAATCATTTGATCAAATTGAATCCTCAATTACAACTTATAATAAACCTGACATTAACCAAAAGATCAAATCACGAAATCAATGACCAAGTCCCCAAACTGTACTATGCTGATCTGACCAAACTCTAGTTAACCTCAATTAGATACCTCTAATACAACAATCACAGTAATAATCCCCTCAATGGACACTCCCTGATTTTGACTCGCCCATATACACCTGTACATCTGATTTAAACAATCTATTGATCAAATTGAAACCTCAAATACAACTTATCATAAACCTGATATTAACCAAACCCAATTCAACATTTAAGAACTAGAACTCAAAGATCAAATAACAAAATCAGTGACCAAGTCCCCAAACAGTACTATGCTGATCTGATCAAATTCTAGTTAACCTCAATTAGATTCCTCTAATACAACAATAAGAGCAACAATCCCCTCAATGGACACTCCCCGATTTTGACTCACCCAGATACACGGTTACGTATGATTTAAACCATCTATTGATCAAATTGAATCCCTAATTACAACTTCTCGTAAACCAGATATTAAAAAAAACCAATCCAGCATCTAAGGAAAGACTAGAACTCAAACATCAAATCACGAATTCAACGACCAAGTCCCCAAACAGTACTATGCTGATCTGATCAAACTCTGGTTAACTTCAATTAGATATTCTAATACAACAATCACAGTAATAATCCCCTCAATGGACACTCCTCGATTTTGACTCGCCCAGATACACCTTTACATCTGATTTAAACAATCTATTGACCAAATTGAATCCTCAAACACAACTTATCATAAACCTGATATTAACCAAACCCAATTCAACATTCAAGAACTAGAACTCAAAGATGAAATCAGGAAATCAACCACCAAGTCCCCAAACAGTACTACGCTGATCTCATCAAACTCCAGTTAACCTCAATTAGATACCTCTAATACAACAATCAGAGCAATAATCCCCTCAATGGACACTCCCCGATTTTGACTCACCCAGATACATGGTTACGTCTGATTTAAACAATCTATTAATCAAATTGAATCCTCAAATACAACTTATCATAAACCTGATATTAACCAAACCCAATTCAACATTTAAGAACTAGATCTCAAAGATCAAATCAGGAAATCAATGACCATGTCCCCAAACAGTGCTATGCTGATCTGATCAAACTCTAGTTAACCTCAATTAGATACCTCTAATACAACAATCACAGTAATAATCCCCTCAATGGACACTCCCTGATTTTGACTCGCCCATATACACCTGTACATCTGATTTAAACAATCTATTGATCAAATTGAATCCTAAAATACAACTTATCATAAACCTCATATTAACCAAACCCAATTCAACATTTAAGAACTAGATCTCAAAGATCAAATCAGGAAATCAATGACCATGTCCCCAAACAGTGCTATGCTGATCTGATCAAACTCTAGTTAACATCAATTAGATACCTCTAATACAACAATCACAGTAATAATCCCCTCAATGGACACTCCCTGATTTGGACTCGCCCATATAGACCTGTACATCTGATTTAAACAATCTATTGATCAAATTGAATCCTCAAATACAACTTAGCATAAACCTGATATTAACCAAACCAAATTCAACATTTAAGAACTAGAACTCAAAGACAAATCACGAAATCAACGACCAAGTCCCCATACAGTACTATGCTGATCTGATCAAACTCTAGTTTACCTCAATTAGATACCTATAATACAACAATCACAGCCCTCAATGGCTATGCTGATATGATCAAACTCTAGTTAACCTCAATTAGATACCTCTAATACAACAATCACAGTAATAATCCCCTCAATGGACACTCCCCGATTTTGATTCACCTAGATACACCTTTACATCTGATCTAAATAATCATTTGATCAAATTGAATCCTCAATTACAACTTATAATAAACCTGATATTAACCAAAAGATCAAATCACGAAATCAATGACCAAGTCCCCAAACTGTACTATGCTGATCTAATTAAGCTCTAGTTAACCATAATTAGATACCTTGGACACTCCCCGATTTTGATTCACCTAGATACACCTTTACATCTGATCTAAATAATCATTTGATCAAAATACAACTTATCATAAACCTCATATTAACCAAACCCAATTCAACATTTAAGAACTAGATCTCAAAGATCAAATCAGGAAATCAATGACCATGTCCCCAAACAGTGCTATGCTGATCTGATCAAACTCTAGTTAACATCAATTAGATACCTCTAATACAACAATCACAGTAATAATCCCCTCAATGGACACTCCCTGATTTGGACTCGCCCATATAGACCTGTACATCTGATTTAAACAATCTATTGATCAAATTGAATCCTCAAATACAACTTATCATAAACATGATATTAACCAAACCAAATTCAACATTTAAGAACTAGAACTCAAAGACAAATCACGAAATCAACGACCAAGTCCCCATACAGTACTATGCTGATCTGATCAAACTCTAGTTTACCTCAATTAGATACCTATAATACAACAATCACAGCCCTCAATGGCTATGCTGATATGATCAAACTCTAGTTAACCTCAATTAGATACCTCTAATACAACAATCACAGTAATAATCCCCTCAATGGACACTCCCCGATTTTGATTCACCTAGATACACCTTTACATCTGATCTAAATAATCATTTGATCAAATTGAATCCTCAATTACAACTTATAATAAACCTGATATTAACCAAAAGATCAAATCACGAAATCAATGACCAAGTCCCCAAACTGTACTATGCTGATCTAATTAAGCTCTAGTTAACCATAATTAGATACCTCTAATACAACAATCAGAGTAATAATCCCTTCAATGAACACTCCCTGATTCTGACTCACCCCGATACACCTTTACATCTGATTTAAACAATCTATTGATCAAATTGAAACCTCAAATACAACTTATCAGAAACCTGATATTAACCAAACCCAATTCAACATTTAAGAACTAGAACTCAAAGATCAAATAACAAAATCAGTGACCAATTCCCCAAACAGTACTATGCTGATCTGATCAAATTCTAGTTAACCTCAATTAGATTCCTCTAATACAACAATAAGAGCAACAATCCCCTCAATGGACACTCCCCGATTTTGACTCACCCAGATACACGGTTACGTCTGATTTAAACCATCTATTGATCAAATTGAATCCCTAATTACAACTTCTCGTAAACCAGATATTAAAAAAAACCAATCAAACATCTAAGGAAAGACTAGAACTCAAAGATCAAATCACGAAATCAACGACCAAGTCCCCAAACAGTACTATGCTGATCTGATCAAACTCTGGTTAACTTCAATTAGATATTCTAATACAACAATCACAGTAATAATCCCCTCAATGGACACTCCTCGATTTTGACTCGCCCAGATACACCTTTACATCTGATTTAAACAATCTATTGACCAAATTGAATCCTCAAACACAACTTATTATAAACCTGATATTAACCAAGCCCAATTCAACATTCAAGAACTAGAACTCAAAGATGAAATCACGAAATCAACCACCAAGTCCCCAAACAGTACTACGCTGATCTCATCAAACTCCAGTTAACCTCAATTAGATACCTCTAATACAACAATCAGAGTAATATTCCCCTCAATGAACACTCCCCGATTTTGACTCACCCAGATACACCTTTACATCTGATTTAAACAATCTATTGATCAAATTGAATCCTCAAATACAACTTATCATAAACTTGATATTAACCAAACCCAATTCAACATTTAAGAACTAAAACTCAAAGATCAAATCTCGAAATCAACGACCAAGTCCCCAAACAGTACTATGCTGATCTGATCAAATTCTAGTTAACCTCAATTAGATACCTGTAATACAACAATCAGAGCAATAATCCCCTCAATGGACACTCCCCGATTTTGACTCACCCAGATACATGGTTACGTCTGATTTAAACAATCTATTGATCAAATTGAATCCTCAAATACAACTTATCATTAACCTGATATTAACCAAACCCAATTCAACATTTAAGAACTAGATCTCAAAGATCAAATCAGGAAATCAATGACCATGTCCCAAAACAGTGCTATGCTGATCTGATCAAACTCTAGTTAACCTCAATTAGATACCTCTAATACAACAATCACAGTAATAATCCCCTCAATGGACACTCCCTGATTTTGACTCGCCCATATACACCTGTACATCTGATTTAAACAATCTATTGATCAAATTGAATACTAAAATACAACTTATCATAAACCTGATATTAACCAAACCCAATTCAACATTTAAGAACTAGATCTCAAAGATCAAATCAGGAAATCAATGACCATGTCCCCAAACAGTGCTATGCTGATCTGATCAAACTCTAGTTAACATCAATTAGATACCTCTAATACAACAATCACAGTAATAATCCCCTCAATGGACACTCCCTGATTTTGACTCGCCCATATACACCTGTACATCTGATTTAAACAATCTATTGATCAAATTGAATCCTCAAATACAACTTATCAAAAACCTGATATTAACCAAACCAAATTCAACATTTAAGAACTAGAACTCAAAGACAAATCACGAAATCAACGACCAAGTCCCCATACAGCACTATGCTGATCTGATCAAACTCTAGTTAACCTCAATTAGATACGTATAATACAACAATCACAGTAATAATCCCCTCAATGGCTATGCTGATATGATCAAACTCTAGTTAACCTCAATTAGATACCTCTAATACAACAATCACAGTAATAATCCCCTCAATGGACACTCCCTGATTTTGACTCGCCCATATACACCTGTACATCTGATTTAAATAATCTATTGATCAAATTGAAACCTCAAATACAACTTATCATAAACCTGATATTAACCAAACCAAATTCGACATTTAAGAACTAGAACTCAAAGACAAATCACGAAATCAACGACCAAGTCCCCATACAGTACTATGCTGATCTGATCAAACTCTAGTTAACCTCAATTAGATACCTATAATACAACAATCACAGTAATAATCCCCTCAATGGCTATGCTGATATGATCAAACTCTAGTTAACCTCAATTAGATACCTCTAATACAACAATCACAGTAATAATCCCCTCAATGGACACTCCCCGATTTTGATTCACCTAGATACACCTTTACATCTGATCTAAATAATCATTTGATCAAATTGAATCCTCAATTACAACTTATAATAAACCTGACATTAACCAAAAGATCAAATCACAAAATCAATGACCAAGTCCCCAAACTGTACTATGCTGATCTAATTAAACTCTAGCTAACCATAATTAGATACCTCTAATACAACAATCAGAGTAATAATCCCTTCAATGAACACTCCCTGATTCTGACTCACCCCGATACACCTTTACATCTGATTTAAACAATCTATTGATCAAATTGAAACCTCAAATACAACTTATCATAAACCTGATATTAACCAAACCCAATTCAACATTTAAGAACTAGAACTCAAAGATCAAATAACAAAATCAGTGACCAAGTCCCCAAACAGTACTATGCTGATCTGATCAAATTCTAGTTAACCTCAATTAGATTCCTCTAATACAACAATAAGAGCAACAATCCCCTCAATGGACACTCCCCGATTTTGACTCACCCAGATACACGGTTACGTCTGATTTAAACCATCTATTGATCAAATTGAATCCCTAATTACAACTTCTCGTAAACCAGATATTAAAAAAAACCAATCCAACATCTAAGGAAAGACTAGAACTCAAACATCAAATCACGAAATCAACGACCAAGTCCCCAAACAGTACTAAGCTGATCTGATCAAACTCTGGCTAACTTCAATTAGATATTCTAATACAACAATCACAGTAATAATCCCCTCAATGGACACTCCTCGATTTTGACTCGCCCAGATACACCTTTACATCTGATTTAAACAATCTATTGACCAAATTGAATCCTCAAATACAACTTATCATAAACCTGATATTAACCAAACCCAATTCAACATTCAAGAACTAGAACTCAAAGATGAAATCACGAAATCAACCACCAAGTCCCCAAACAGTACTACGCTGATCTCATCAAACTCCAGTTAACCTCAATTAGATACCTCTAATACAACAATCAGAGTAATATTCCCCTCAATGAACACTCCCCGATTTTGACTCACCCAGATACACCTTTACATCAGATTTAAACAATCTATTGATCAAATTGAATCCTCAAATACAACTTATCATAAACCTGATATTAACCAAACCCAATTCAACATTTAAGAACTAAAACTCAAAGATCAAATCTCGAAATCAACGACCAAGTCCCCAAACAGTACTATGCTGATCTGATCAAATTCTAGTTAACCTCAATTAGATACCTGTAATACAACAATCAGAGCAATAATCCCCTCAATGGACACTCCCCGATTTTGACTCACCCAGATACATGGTTACGTCTGATTTAAACAATCTATTGATCAAATTGAATCCTCAAATACAACTTATCATAAACCTGATATTAACCAAACCCAATTCAACATTTAAGAACTAGATCTCAATGATCAAATCAGGAAATCAATGACCATGTCCCCAAACAGTGCTATGCTGATCTGATCAAACTCTAGTTAACCTCAATTAGATACCTCTAATACAACAATCACAGTAATAATCCCCTCAATGGACACTCCCTGATTTTGACTCGCCCATATACACCTGTACATCTGATTTAAACAATCTATTGATCAAATTTAATCCTCAAATACAACTTATCATAAACCTGATATTAACTAAACCAAATTCAACATTTAAGAACTAGAACTCAAAGACAAATCACGAAATCAACGACCAAGTCCCCATACAGTACTATGCTGATCTGATGAAACTCTAGTTAACCTCAATTAGATACCTATAATACAACAATCACAGTAATAATCCCCTCAATGGCTATGCTGATATGATCAAACTCTAGTTAACCTCAATTAGATACCTCTAATACAAAAATCACAGTAATAATCCCCTCAATGGACACTCCCCGATTTTGACTCACCTAGATACACCTTTACATCTGATCTAAATAATCATTTGATCAAATTGAATCCTCAATTACAACTTCTAATAAACATGATATTAACCAAAAGATCAAATCACGAAATCAATGACCAAGTCACCAAACTGTACTATGCTGATCTAATTAAACTCTATTTAACCATAATTAGATACCTCTAATACAACAATCAGAGTAATAATCCCTTCAATGAACACTCCCTGATTCTGACTCACCCCAATACACCTTTACATCTGATTTAAATAATCTATTGATCAAATTGAAACCTCAAATACAACTTATCAGAAACCTGATATTAACCAAACCCGATTCAACATTTAAGAACTAGAACTCAAAGATCAAATAAACAAAATCAGTGACCAAGTCCCCAAACAGTACTATGCTGATCTGATCAAATTCTAGATAACCTCAATTAGATACCTCTAATACAACAATAAGAGCAACAATCCCCTCAATGGACAATCCCCGATTTTGACTCACCCAGATACACGGTTACGTCTGATTTAGACCATCTATTGATCAAATTGAATCCCTAATTACAACTTCTCGTAAACCAGATATTAAAAAAAACCAATCCAACATCTAAGGAAAGACTAGAACTCAAAGATCAAATCACGAAATCAACGACCAAGTCCCCAAACTGTACTATGCTGATCTGATCAAACTCTGGTTAACTTCAATTAGATATTCTAATACAACAATCACAGTAATAATCCCCTCAATGGACACTCCTCGATTTTGACTCGCCCAGATACACCTTTACATCTGATTTAAACAATCTATTGACCAAATTGAATCCTCAAATACAACTTATCATAAACCTGATATTAACCAAACCCAATTCAACATTCAAGAACTAGAACTCAAAGATGAAATCACGAAATCAACCACCAAGTCCCCAAACAGTACTACGCTGATCTCATCAAACTCCAGTTAACCTCAATTAGATACCTCTAATACAACAATCAGAGTAATATTCCCCTCAATGAACACTCCCCGATTTTGACTCACCCAGATACACCTGTACATCTGATTTAAACAATCTATTGATCAAATTGAATCCTCAAATACAACTTATCATAAACCTAATATTAACCAAACCCAATTCAACATTTTAAGAACTAAAACTCAAAGATCAAATCACGAAATCAACGACCAAGTCCCCAAACAGTACTATGCTGATCTGATCAAATTCTAGTTAACCTCAATTAGATACCTCTAATACAACAATCAGAGCAATAATCCCCTCAATGGACACTCCCCGATTTTGACTCACCCAGATACACGGTTACGTCTGATTTAAACAATCTATTGATCAAATTGAATCCTCAAATACAACTTATCATAAACCTGATATTAACCAAACCCAATTCAACATTTAAGAACTAGAACTCAAAGATAAAATCAGGAAATCAACGACCAGGTCCACAAACAGTACTTTGCTGATCTGATCAAACTCTAGTTAACCTCAATTAGATACTTCTAATACAACAATCACAGTAATAATCCCCACAATGGACACTCCCAGATTTTGACTCGCCCATATACACCTTTACTTCTAATACACCTTTACACTCCCTGATTTTGACTCACCCATATACACCTTTACATCTGATTTAAACAATCTATTGATCAAATTGAATCCTAAATTACAACTTATGAAAAACCTGATATTAACAAAAGATCAAATCACGAAATCAACGACCAAGTCCCCAAACAGTACTATGGTGATCCGATCAAATTCTTGTTAACCTCAATTAGATACCTCAAATACAACAATCAGAATAATAATCCCCTCAATGGACACACCCCGATTTTGACTCACCCAGATACACCGTTACGTCTGATTTAAACAATCTATTGATCAAATTGAATCCTCAATTCCAACTTATCATAAACCTGATATTAACCAAACCCAATTCTACATTTAAGAACTAGAACACAAAGATCAAATCAGGAAATCAACGACCAAGTCCCCAAACAGTACTATGCTGATCTGATCAAACTCTGGTTAACCTCAATTAGATATTCTAATACAACAATCACAGTAATAATCCCCTCAATGGACACTCCTCGATTTTGACTCGCCCAGATACACCTTTACATCTGATTTAAACAATCTATTGACCAAATTGAATCCTCAAATACAACTTATCATAAACCTGATATTAACCAAACCCAATTCAACATTCAAGAACTAGAACTCAAAGATGAAATCACGAAATCAACCACCAAGTCCCCAAACAGTACTATGCTGATCTCATCAAACTCCAGTTAACCTCAATTAGATACCTCTAATACAACAATCAGGTAATATTCCCCTCAATGAACACTCCCCGATTTTGACTCACCCAGATACACCTTTACATCTGATTTAAACAATCTATTGATCAAATTGAATCCTCAAATACAACTTATCATAAACCTGATATTATCCAAACCCAATTCAACATTTAAGAACTAAAACTCAAAGATCAAATCTCGAAATCAACGACCAAGTCCCCAAACAGTACTATGCTGATCTGATCAAATTCTAGTTAACCTCAATTAGATACCTGTAATACAACAATCAGAGCAATAATCCCCTCAATGGAGACTCCCCGATTTTGACTCACCCAGATACATGGTTACGTCTGATTTAAACAATCTATTGATCAAATTGAATCCTCAAATACAACTTATCATAAACCTGATATTAACAAAACCCAATTCAACATTTAAGAACTAGATCTCAAAGATCAAATCAGGAAATCAATGACCATGTCCCCAAACAGTGCTATGCTGATCTGATCAAACTCTAGTTAACCTCAATTAGATACCTCTAATACAACAATCACAGTATTAATCCCCTCAATGGACACTCCCTGATTTTGACTCGCCCATATACACCTTTACATCTGATTTAAACATCTATTGATCAAATTGAATCCTCAATTACAACTTATAATAAACCTGATATTAACCAAAAGATCAAATCACGAAATCAACGACCAAGTCCCCAAACAGTACTATGGTGATCTGATCAAATTCTTGTTAACCTCAATTAGATACCTCTAATACAACAATCTGAATAATAATCCCCACAATGGACACACCCGATTTTGACTCACCCAGATACACCGTTACATCTGATTTAAACTATCTATTGATCAAATTGAATCCTCATTTCCAACTTATCATAAACCTGATATTAACCAAACCCAATTCAACATTTAGAACTAGAACGCAAAGATCAAATCACGAAATCAACGACCAAGTCCCAAACAGTACTATGCTGATCTGATCAAACTCTGGTTAACCTATTCTAATACATTAATCATAGTAATAATCCCCTCAATGGACACTCTCCGATTTTGACACACCCTGATACACTGTTACGTCTGATTTAAACAATCTGTTGATCAAATTGAATCCTCATTTACAATTATCATAAACCTGATATTAACCAAACCCAATTCAACATTTAAGAACTAGAACTCAAAGATCAAATCACGAAATCAACGACCAATTCCCCAAACAGTACTATGCTGATCTGGTCGAACTCTAGTTAATCTCAATTAGATACCTCTAATACAACAATCACAGTAATAATCCCCTCAATGGACACTCCCCGATTTTGACTCACCCAGATACACCTTTACATCCGATCTAAACAATCTATCGATCAAATTGAATCCTCAATTACAACCTATCATATACCTGATATTAACCAAAAGATCAAATCACGAAATCAATGACCAAGTCCCCAAACAGTACTATGCTGATCAGATCAAACTCTACTTAACCTCAATTAGATACCTCTAATACAACAATCAGAGTAATAATTCCCTCAATGAACACTCCCCGATTTTGACTCACCCAGAGACACACCTTTACATCTGATTTAAGCAATCTATTGATCAAATTGAATCCTCAAATACAACTTATCAAAATCCTGATATATTAACGAAACCCAATTCAACATTTAAGAACTAAAACTCAAAGATCAATTCACGAAATCAACGACCAAGTCCCCAAACAGTACTATGCTGATCTGATCAAATTATAGTTAACCTCAATTAAGAACCTCTAATACAACAATCAGAGCAATAATCCCCTCAATGGACACTCCCCGATGTTGACTCACCCAGATACACAGTTACATCTGATTTAAACAATCTATTGATCAAATTGAATCCTCAAATACAACTTATCAAAATCCTGATATTAACCAAACCCAATTCAACATTTAAGAACTAAAACTCAAAGATCAATTCACGAAATCAATGACCAAGTCCCCAAACAGTACTATGCTGATCTGATCAAATTATAGTTAACCTCAATTAAGAACCTCTAATACAACAATCAGAGCAATAATCCCCTCAATGGACACTCCCCGATGTTGACTCACCCAGATACACAGTTACATCTGATTTAAACAATCTATTGATCAAATTGAATCCTCAAATACAACTTATCATAAACCTGATACTAACCAAACCCAATTCAACATTTAAGAACTAGAACTCAAAGATCAAATCAGGAAATCAACGACCAGGTCCCCAAACAGTACTACGCTGATCTGATCAAACTCTAGTTAACCTCAATTAGATACCTCTAATACAACAATCCTCAATGGAGACTCCCGGATTTTGACTCACCCATATACACTTTTACATCTGATTTAAACAATTGATTGATCGAATTGAATCCTCAATTACAACTTATAATAAACCTGATATTAAGCAAAATATCAAATCACGAAATCAACGACCAAGTCCCCAAACAGTACTATGCTGATCTGATCAAATTCTAGTTAACCTCAATTAGATACCTCTAATACAACAATCAGAGTAATAATCCCCTCAATGGACACTCCCCGATTTTGAGTCACCCAGATACACCTTTACATCTGATTTAAACAATCTATTGATCAAATTGAATCCTCAATTACTACTTATCACAAACCAGATATTAATCAAACCCATTCAACATCTAAGAACTAGAACTCAAAGATCAAATCACGAAATCAACGACCACGTCCCCAAACAGTACCATGCTGATCTTATCAAACTCTAGTTAACCTCAATTAGACACCTCCAATACAACAATCAGAGTACCGATCCCCACAATGGACACTCCCCAATTTTGACTCACCCAGATACACCTATACATCTGATTTAAACAATCTATGATCAAATTGAATCCTCAATTACAACTTATCATAAACCTGATATTAACGAAATCCATTTCAACATCTAAGAACTAGAACTCAAAGATCAAATCACGAAACCCATGACCAGGTCCCCAAACAGTACTATGCTGATCTGATCAAACGCTAGTTAACCTCAATTATATACCTCCAAAACACACAATGAGACATAAAATCCCCTCAATGGACTACATCAAGAAAAATAGAGGATAGAATTACACGGTCAGAATGATTGGAAACACTAAACATGATCAGCAAATTCAATCCCACAACGATCTTGACTCACTCATGTAGACCTTTGAATCTGATATAAAACATCTACTCATCAAACTATACCCTCTCATTTCAATTTTATCATAAACCATATATTCACGAAACCCAATCTCTAACATACAATGAAGAACTGGAGCTTAAAGATCAAGTCACGAAAACCACAAACAAACCCTAAACAAACTAGGCCACTCAAATCAAACTCCAATCAACCTCAATTAGATTCATCCATGATAAACAATCAGATATTAAATCCCCTCGATGGCCAACATCAAACAAAAATCAAGGACAAAATTACACGTTTGAAATGATAGAGAATACTAATATGATAAACAAATTCCGTCCCACACCGGATTTAACTCACCCATATGGACCATGAATCTGATATAATCCATCAATTAGTCAAACTAAATAACTGATTAAGATTTAATATAAACCAAATACACTCGTCAAACCAAATCCAATACCTCTTGTAAAAATACCCAAATCACCATTCAAAGATCAAATAATGACAGCCCTAAAACAAGTGCCTAAACAATACAATCCCAATCTAATAAAATTCCAGTCAACCTTAATCAAATCTCTCCAAAGCAACAAGCAGACAAAAATTTAAAAACCCCTCAATAGAACAAAATAAAATCATAGTCTAATACAACAACATAATCAAATCCAAATTAATCACAATAGGTATAATCAAACATAGAATCAATTGCAACACCAAATCTCTGTTTACGCAAAATGAAATCAAGCACATTCAAAATTCTCTCACTTTCCACAATCAGATCCAATTTCATTCACATAAGTGCACAATCAGACCACTGAAGAACCCTAGAATCAAGTAAAACCCTGAATCAGTGCAAAATCTGTTTGAAATTGATCAGACCCACCAAAAAAAAACTAAACTTCCCCAACCAAATCAAAGAAAATGAACTGAATTATAGCCACCACATCGATTTGACTCACCCCAGACAGGATTTTGAATCTGATACAAACTATCTATTGATAAAGCTGAATCCACTAAATACAATTTAACATGAACCTCATATTCATCAAATCCATTCCGATACCTCATGAACAATCAAAGCTTACAAATAAAATCACAAATCCCCAGGAAAATGTCCCCAAACAACACTATGCCAATCTGTCAAATTCCAATCAACCTCAATTACATCTCACCAAAACAAACAATTAGACACAAAAAAGCCCCTCAATGAATAACATTAATCATCAGGGACAAAATTACAGTCATAATGATTGTTTAACTAAATATGATCAACAAAATCAATCCCTCCCCGATTTTGATCCACCCAAATAGACCTTTAAAATCTGATTTAAACCATCTACTGATCAAATTGAATCCTCTAATTACATCTAAGGAAGAACTGGAACTCAAAGATCAAATCACAAAACCCACAACCAAGTCCCCAAAGAATACCATGCCAATCTGATCAAACTCCAATTAACCTCAATTAAATACCTCTAAAACGACAATCAAAGTAATAATCCCCTCAACAGACAACATCAATAAAAAAACATTACACAATCAGAATGATTGAAAACACTAAACATGATCAGCAAATTCAATTGCACAACGATTTTGACTCACCCTACCTTTGATTCTCATATAAAACATCTATTTATCAAACTATATCCTCTGATTAAAATTTTATCATAAACCTAATATTCATGAAACCCAATCCAACATCTAATGTAGAACCGGATCTCAAAGATCAAATCACGAAACCCACCAAACAAGCCCTCAAACAATACTATGCCAATCTCATCAAACTCCAATCAACCTCAATTAGATTCCTCCATGACAAATAATCAAGGACAGAATTACACGGTTGGAATGATTGAGAATACTATAATGGCTTGCCACTTCAATTGCATGCAGATTTTGACACACCCACATGGAAATTGAATATGATATAAACCATCTATTGATCAAACTAAATTCGCTGATTATGATTTAATATAAACCATAAACATATTCATCAAACCCAATCCAATACATGATGATGAATTCACCCAAAACATTCAAAGATCAAATATTGAATCCCCTCAAACAATTTCCTAAACAATCAATCCCGATCCAGTCAAATTCTATTAATCAGATCTCTCCAAAAATAACAAGCAGACATAAAATATTAAAAATCCCTCAATGAGAAACAATAATAGAATCAAATCCAAATGAATCCCAACAAGCATACTCAAACCACTAAAGAACCCTCAAATCAACTGCAACAACAATTCATCAAACCCAATCCAATACATGACGAAGAATTCACCCAAAACATTCAAAGAAATATCGAATCCCCTCAAACAATTGCCTAAACAATCAATCCCAATCTAATCAAATTCTAGTCGGCCTTAATCAGATCTCTCAAAAACAAGCAGACATAAAATTTTAAAAATCCCTCAATGAGAAACAATAATAGAATCAAATCCAAATAAATCCCAACATATATACTCAAACCACTAAAGAACCCTAAAATCAATTGCAACACCAAATCTCTATGGAATCAAAATGAAATCAAGCAAATTCACAAAACAACCCCCCCCCCCCCCCCCCCCTCCCAAAAAAAAAAAAAAGAAATCAAGCAAAGTGGTAGGGCTTCTACCTTAGATTAGTAACAAGGCAAATCCCAAAGCATACAAAAAAAATCACATCATGAGCCCAATATTTGACAAAACCAAAATAAAATGGGTAGATATCTACCATGACAAAAAAACTCAAGCTTCAGCTTACTCAGTAACTAACACAAACCCCTCACTCACAAAAACCTGATCCAATATCATTTATAGAAGAGCATTGTCAAGACCACTGAAGAACCATAGAATCAAGTAAAACCCCAAAACTGATTGACATCCATAAGATCCACAAAAAAAAACTCCCCTACCAAAAAACCTGATCCAATATCATTTATAGAAGAGCATTGTCAAGACCACTGAAGATAGATCAACTGACAGTCTCATTCTTGATTCTCCCATGAAACTAGCGATGTGAGATAGGAATAGGAAGAGCTTTCCATAGTCTTTCACCATACATGGAATATAATATCAATTGAAAGGATATACAATAGGGATAGGTCAGCTGACAGTCTCACTCTTGATTCTCCCATGAAAACCTTGAGGATAAAGTTTGTTTTGAAGGTGAGAGGAATGATAGACATCTTGATAGAGATCCACCGGGATAAGGATGACAGTTTTGTAAAACAAAGTCTATTTAAACCTCCATATTTTCTAAATGAATTATGGAAGAATTCAACCCTAAAACAAGAGTCTATAGGAAGTTGGCTCCTCTCGAACAAGTCGAATATTAAGTCCTTGATTCCTTAGGGAGCCTAGAAGAAATTATGAAAGGCCAAATCAATGTTGGTTGGAGAGAATCAAGTAAAACCCTAAATCTTAGATCAGATCCAAAAAAAAAAAACAAACAAAAAAAAAAAAACCCGAACTCCCCCAACCAAATCAAATCAAATGCAATGTATTTGAGCAACCACAACCAATTCAAATCCCAGACTACTCGTTCTACCAGCCCGAACTCAAACGCAAACAATAAAAAAACAAAAATCCGAGAAAACTCGACAATGCTTATCTATGTAAACCGTGCAAAAAGGGCTGCGCGACACGGCGAGGAAGAGCAGGCGTCCATCGTTTGATCGATCTCCACAAAAGAAATCGAGAAGCCTCAGAAACCCTAACCCTTATTTAAAACGAGAAGTCTGTGAAAATCAAAATGTACTTAGGAGAGACGTGCTATATTTATAGGCTCTCCATGGCCGACGCAGAGGAGGCTCGTTTTTGATCGTTGGACCAACGATGTAATTAAGAAGGGTTGACGTCATGGTGTTCGTGGTACAATTAATTGGAGACTCGTTTTGGACCGTTGGAGATGTAATTAAAAAGGGTTACGTCATCCATGGTGTTCGTGGTGCAACTAAGAAGTGAATAAGTGATGTTATTAAAAAAAAAAATACAGTCCAAATGCGTATTTCTATTTAACCATTCAACGACGTATATATTTTCTTATTCTCATGGTATATAACTTGTTAATATTTTTTATATTCGTTAAAAATAGGTCTATTTATAAATTGGACATTCGCTTGATTTTAATAATATAATTTAAGGTGTGTTTATCTATCGATTAATGGGAAAATGATTAAAAAAAATCTCTCAAAAGTTATAAATGCTCAAATCAGCTGTTTTTTAAAATTATACCTTAAAAAGTCTAATTTTAAAATTTTAAAAACACAAAGGATTAATATACACTTATGCAATTAAATCCTTAATACATTACATATCTCTTAACTTTGTTAAAATATTTCACCCTCTTAATTTTATTAATATATTTTACACATTTTCATATAAATTATTTTTTTGTATTGTAAATTCTTTGTGATTATGTGGATTTTGTAAAATATATATCAATATAATTTCAGTTTTTTTATGATGAACTCTATTAAATATTGATTTTTTTAAAATGGATATGTACTAATGATATCATAAAAATATGTAAATAGTTAAAAAAATGTGAATAAAGATTTAGAATGCTAAAATATTATTTGTTGTGTTGGGGCACAACACATATTTAAATTACATATTATGATTATACACAATGAAAAATTATAAACAATATCATGTAAGATAAATATAAGAAACATAAAATATAATATATAATAACAAAACCTCATGATTGATTTTCATCATGTATAAAGAGATTGTTGTTTTGTAGGAAAAATAAGTTTTTAGTGTGAAATAAAGAGGGATATTAAATATTTAATTATATAAGAGCATATTAGTCTTTTGAGTTTTAAAACTGTAAAATAATACTTTTTTAAGTATAATTTTAAAAAATGACTGATTTTGATATTTCAAACTCTTATGAGATTTTATATCATTTTCCCTAAAAAAGGGTCCAATCAATTTGAAATGTATTGATGTATATTTTTTTCATCAAAACATTTACCTTATAAGATAAGGTTTACTATTTATAAAAAATTAAAATACATGTGAATTATTTATGAGATTGCATTTAAGACTGTATCTGACAATGTTCGATTCAAAATCTTCAAAATAATATGATATGATGAGGTGTTTTGTGTGATTGTAATTGATAAAATAAATTTAGATTATCAATTTAATAAAAATTAAAATTTAACTCATCAAATAATAACATTTTTCTTTGGTTTATCAAGTTTCACATCAATATAGTAAAAATGTCTATCAAAACATCTCGATAAAACTTAGGATGACACTTCAAAATTGATTAAATTAAAATTATACAACGGATGTGATCGATTGGATGATCCATTGAACGTCATCTGCCTTGGTTAAGGTTCCTTATATGTCACGAACCGACATTTGTTTAGTCAATTAGTACATTTATGTTTGAAAATGAGGTCAATAAATCAAATCTCATCCAGCCAAATGTGCATAGAGAACATGGCCATCAACATATCATAACTACTGTCCAACTTTTGTACAATTTATTGTTTAAACTATAAATTGAATTGCATTTGTTTAGTCAATCTGAACCCATCTAAATTTAAAACAACCTGAACCGAAGTGAACCAAATGGATATATACAACTGTTAGAAATAAAACAAATAAGAGAGAGAAAATAAATAATGAAACTTTAAAACTCTTGTTTTATTAGAGATGGACTAAAACCTAGTACAAGATAATGTTACACGTATAACACACAAACAAATTAATATTATAACAAACTAAGAAAATAACAAACTGATATATAATCTGATATCTTCAACATCCTCTCTTAAACTCTGAATGATTGTACCCTTAGAGTTTACACAAAAATGATAAACTAAAAACTTTATTTTAAACACCTCCAATTATTAATAATCGTGAACACGGAGATGCTCGGATGGGGCGCGGACAGGTGCAAACTAGCGCGAACAAGCAGCGGAGATAGTGCATGGACGAAGGTGCCACAAGCAAAGAAGAAGAAATGCGACGCAATCGGCGACGTGGATGGCACGAGACGAGATGACATTGACAGAGAAGAAGAAAAAACGCGACACGAATCGTTAAAGAATCGCGACGATGATGCAGATTCTTTAACACCCTCTCCTAAACTCTGAAGGGTAAAACCCTTAAAGTTTGTACAATAATGAGATGATGGCAGAGACTGGCGTCAACAATGGGCAGCCGATGGCGGATGGCGCAGACGTGCGCGGACATGCGCGCGGACGAGCGCGAGAAGACGAAGAAGAAGAAGCAGAAGTAACACAACACGTACGGCGATGTGAACTCTCGACGGTGCATGAAGACAACGGTGTGCGGATACAATGACGGTGCACGAAAAACGACAATGCGCGAATACAACGATGGCTCACGAAAACGACGGTGCGTGAATACAATGACGGCGCACGAAAACGAAGGTGCGCGAATACGACAGCGCACAGAGGCAGCGATGCTGCATAAAAACGACGCCACTTAGCGAACGACAACGACGACATTGGATCCCAAAAGAAGAAGAAGATCTAAGGAAAAGAAGAATGACGATCGCACATAAAGAAGACGTGTGCAAAGGCAGCAATGCTGCGTAAAGAAACAAGTCACGTGTATGAAGTACAGAGTAAAGCGGTACGGATGACCGCAGGAAAATCCAAACAAAGAGGACAGAAAAATAGAGAACAAAAAAATGATCAAAATGAGTTCCAAGATAACTATATTCGGAGTCCAAATGAAGTCGTAACAGTCCAATAATGAAACGCGATAGAACAAGGCCGGCGGTTGATGGACAGCAGCCGGAAGTTGGCAGACGGTGGTCAGAATTTTTTCGATGGCAGACGGACGGCGGCCGACAGACTGTTCCCGAACGGATCAGGGTCGGGCAATTGGATCCGGGTCGGGTTGGCAAATGGATCCGAGTGAGCGAGTTGACCCGGGCGAGTTGATGCGGCCAGGGGTCCGCGAACACGGACGCTTAAAAATCCCAGATTTTTCAGGATTGCACGAGGATTCTTCGCGCGACGCGATTTCATGACCGGGACGAACACTCAGGATTGCGCAGAGGCGCTCGGGCGCAGACAGAGGCAGCGCTCGGGCACGCGAGCGCGGACGGGGCTGAGATACGCGGGGTGCGCGGACAGACGCGGTGCGACGCGCGGACAGACGGGCTGCGCGGACAGGGCGATGCGGACGGGGCTGAGATGCGCAATGACGACGGCACGCGATAACGATGACGACGACGGTAGCAAAAGCGTGAGGAGACGCACGGAGGCTACGACGACCACATCAGGCAGCAAAGGCAGTGGAACTCGCGGAAAGGCGGGCTAGAAACCACATGGAATGACGATGTGTACGAGATCGTCACGTAACACGTATGATTCCATGCATCACGTGGTATTTATGATTCTATGCATCAACTGATATATATTAAATCATCAATCCCAAAATTCAATGCTTATCTCAGCAAATTAATCCTGTGTGAAATCTGCTGCGGGACGGGTTCAGTTAACGGGGACGACAGCGCGACAGTGATGATGACGATGATGAAAACAACGGTGCGTGACAAGCCCGACGAGGACGACATAGACGAGTGCGAGGACGTCGTAGACGAGCCAAAGACGACGGTAATAAGTCTTTTCCCGCTCCAACTGATCTAGCGTTTTGAAAGTGACTCTGATACCATGTTAGAAATAAGAGAGAAAATAAATAATTAAATCTTAAAACTCTTGTTCTATTAGAGAATAACTAAAGCTCTTTATATAATAGTACAAGATAATATTACACGTATAACATACCAATAAACTAATATTATAACAAACTAAGAAAATAACAAACTGATATGTAATATAATATCTTCAATAAAAACCAAGACAAAGACGCTAGTACACTCTTCTTTTTTTTACAATCCAAAATACAGTATTATATACATCGTTAGAAATCCAATGAAGCATATACATCGTTAAATGAGATGTATACCTCGTTATTTTTTTTATATTTAATAACATTGAGGTCATTCAACTCGAAATTGAATGATATATATTTTTATTAAATTATATATCTCGTTAAATGAGTTTTACTATTTTTAAAAACATATGTGGTATGTGTTTTGGACTGTAAAAAGATTGAGCTAACATTTTCCAACAAAAAATTATATATATTAGAAAGAACTCCCTGACACAATTAAACCATTTTTATATGAACGAAATGAGTTAAAACCTCAAATGAAAATGATGATAAAATAAGTATTGGTTTATATGTAATTCGGTTTGGATCAATTTAATTCATTTTCTTAAGCACGAAACTAAACCGAAATCGAATCAGATCAATTTATTAAAGTTTTAATCTATAACCGAACCAAACCAATAATACCAACCCAAAACAAAATATAATGGTGTGGATAGATTAAAATGTGATTCAATCGACCCAAATTTTAAGTTGTTTATCTATGTGTGTGTGTTAGAATAACACAAAATTGAATGTATAATATTGGAAAAAAATATTTACATCAATTGAATTTAAAAAAATAAAAAATAAAATTAATTCATTATTTAAAAAATTGAATCTTACATATACCTAACTAAGTTTACACCTACATAAATGTCAATAATTTACATAATTAAATCACAATTTAAATAAAAATTATATAAAATTATAAGTGACCCATTAATTTTATTGCTTCCCCACGAGCCCACGGGCTGAGCTTTCCGGCCTCGGACCAAATGGAGACCCTTTAGCGGTACACCTTTGTGAGAGCATTTCCAATTTTATACTCAAATTTTTATTCAAATTTAAATTTTAGTAAAGCAGGGCCGGTCCTAAGTTTGACAAAATAAATTTTTTAAACAACTAAGCCTAATAAAAGAGAAAAAAACAAAACTAATAGAATATATAGATAAGTTTTTAAAATTAAATATAATAATTCAAAAATAACAAATGAAAACACACAATCCCAATCAAGTAGGGATTAAAAAAAACAGAAATTAAAAAAAATATAAAAACAAATGAAAAAATTTAACAAATAAACCGAAATAAATCATAAAAAAAACATGTGAACTGAGTTTCTTTTCCGCAAATCAAATAATAAATAAATAAATAAATCCCAATAAATTAGGAATAACTATAAAATATGAAAAGAATTTAAAATAAAAATTAAATACAAAATAAAATAAAATCCCAGTAAAATAGGAATGAATAACAATTTTTTGGATTTGGGACCCCCAAAAAGGCGTCTTGGTCGTGTCCACCCAAAACCCTCTCCAACCATTTATGCATACTCGTACTAAATCAAGTTTTTTATTTAAATCTTTACCCTAATTTGAACTCAAATCTTTACCCAAATTTACACTGGCGTTTTTCATTTTTCTTTTTGCTCTGTTACACGCACTCATTCTTTATGAAAAATTTTCACATTTTCTTATTAAATGATATCAATTTTAAAAAAATATATATATTACACTCCATTCAATACACCTATAATTAATTGAATGATATGATTTATAAACATATGTTAAAATTTTTCAACAATGATTTAGTGTAACAATAATATTAAAAAACATACTATAAGTGAAAAAAAGGTTCATATATAGAAAAATAAAATAAATAGACCATGACATTAAAACAAGAAATATGTCAAATACAATCCCACTTCCGCATCGATTTGATTTTTTTTTAATTATTGTATTTTCAAAATTTTAAAATATGTATTCTAACAAAGTTTGTATCTTAATAAACAGCTCTCAATGTATATTAGACTACAGGCGAGATCAAGGCTGTGTGCAACAACGGTATTAAAACAATTAGTCACAAAAACTATATAAGAAAAAAACCATAGAACGAGCAGTACAAGTTTCTTTAAATACAGATTTAATTTTCCAAATAATTGATGACTTTTTTTGTTTTTGAGTAGAATTGTAACAAAACAATAAAACAAAAAACAACAGTTTCTTTAACTACAGTTTCTTTAAATACAGATTTAATTTTCCAAACAAGTCATCACAGTGATGAGACTATTATTCAAACAAAGGAATGCCGTCCAATGTAACAAAACAATAAAACAAAAAACAACAGTTTCATGATAGTAACATCCAAGCCCATGCTAATAATAAATATCAGTAATGTCCAAAACATTAGATTCCATATGCATAAATTTAAAACAAGACCAGACTCATATGCATAAATTTAAAACAAGACCAGACTCCAAGAAACCCTTGAGAACTATGGCTATCATACCGGAGGTGTCTCTGGGGACGGGGTCCATGCCCCTGATCGGCATGGGCACGGCGGTCTACCCTTTCGCAACATCGGACACGACGCGAGAGGCAGTCCTCCAGGCTATCGAGCTCAGCTACAGGCACTTCGACACCGCCATGGTCTACCAGTCTGAGCAGCCTCTCGGCGAGTCCATCACTGAGGCTCTCCGGCTCGGCCTCATCGCATCGCGCGATGAGCTCTTTATCACGTCCAAGCTTTGGTGCGCTGACGCGCACGGCGACCTTGTTGTCCCAGCTCTTCAGAAGACTCTCAAGTAAGGATCTAGGCTTTGCTTTTGTTTTTCTATTTTTTTTGGATTTTTTATTTTTAAGTTCTCATAAACTATATGATTTAGTGATCAATCTATCTCTTTCTTCATACTACATATTAAGTCACCGATTTAAATAATATATTCTTTTTTAATCCCTTTTATAGACTAATAAAAAAACTAAACAATTTGGTGATAGATCTCTCTGAGAGACTAATAAGGAAAATATCATTTAAACATGAAAACTTAAACTGTAATATGAAGAAGTAAATGATCGATTATTTATGGGAAATTAAAAATAAAAAATCCTCCTTTTTTGTATAGGGGCTATCATTTTTTTTAAGGAAAAAATCCAAATAACCCCTTGTAAACTGCCTAAAATCCATATAACCCCTTGTCTTTTTTGAAAGTCCATATAACCCCTCAAAACATCTATGTAAATCCAAATAGCCCCATGAATTAAACTTCCGTTGATAAATGAGGAATATTATGTGAATATTATATTTCATTAACCTTGACTGAATACACAATATATCAAAAACCCTCTACAATCTGTTAAAAATGCGAAAAACCTTTTATAAATGATGATTTTACCCATCCATATAAATTATAAGACCCTATCTGAATGGATAAAATAATAATTAATTATAGAGGATTTTTCATATTTTTAACACATTATAAGAACTTTTTAGTATATTATGTTTTCAGTCTTGGTTAACCAGATAAAATATTAACATAATAATCATGATCTGTCAATAAAAATTTAACTCAGGGAGCTATTTGGATTTATATATGTGCTTTCAGAGGGTTATGTGGACTTCACGAAAAATCTGGGGGTTATATGGATTTTAGACCGTTTATAGGGGTTTATAAGGTTTTTTCCTTTTTTCTATGGCTAGGATGGTTTCTGATTTAAGTGATCTAAATTTGTCACAGAAGGATACAAGTAGGGTTCTTCAACAGGCTCGAGGCCCAAAAACCCGGCCCGCCCCAGGCCCATTCGCAGGTCAGCCCGGCCCATTTTATGTCAAAGCATATATCTCGTTAATGTGAGTATATGCTAGCTTCAGTGATTTACTATTAGTGCACGAGACTTAAATTAGGGCTGGAAAAAAAAATTGTGTTATAACGCTCTTATTTTTTATGTTTTTTGTTAGATGTCTTTTATGTTAATTATATTATATAAGTGATATAATCACTCCTCTTAGATCAAGTATTAAATTTCATTATGTATGTTTTGTCCTCCAAATTCATCAGTGCCGGGATTTCAAAGGTCTCGCCTTTTTGTCATAATTCGAGAGGAGGCATACTACATGCGCGTCTCCGCCATCGAAAAATATTCCCATTCCCAAAACCTCTTGAAAGAGCAATTATATCAGGGATACAACTTAATTATAATTGAATCTTAAAAAAATAAGTTTATAGTTTAATTATATTTTAAGTTTAATTTTGAAATCTTATAAAGTATTTCAATCACAATTATATAAAAAGGTCAAACGGTCTCAAACTGCGTTGAAGAATCAAATTGTCTAATGCCTGTTATTCCTAACCCAATTTCATTATATCATACAGTCATTTTTTTCTTTGAATCCACAAGAACTACATAAGAATTATAACAAGCATGTGATTTTTCTTTTTCATATTATAATTAGATTAATTTTTGAAGTACATACATACATATATGAATGTACACGTTTCGCTACATAATGTAATACATGTTTCTCTGTATAAAGTATATACATATATCATTATAATTATCGAAAATTTGTACTTCGAGTTAATCTTTTTTCTTGTCTTTTTTTATTTGTCAATATTCCATAGGGATTATATGAAATTATGACAAGTATGTGATTTCTCGATGATTATTATTATTATTAGATATAACTTTTTGTAGTGTGTGTGTCTTGTGAATGTTTCCGGGGGATCGAAGCGTGGCGGTCAAGGTATCGCAGTCTTATATTCCGATTGTGTATTGGGCAGTTTGGCTAGAATGCAATCATCTCCTGTTCAGGAATGCTAGAGCATGCATGGAAAACGTTTGGGAGTGTGTCATCCAATTTATCAAGTTGTGGGGGACTCATTGTACGGCAGCTTCCTCGGTGTCTGTTGTAAGGGAAAAACTTGCTACTGCTATGTAACTTGTAGCTGATTTTCTCTACCCAGGATGTAGAATCCTCTTCTACCTGCCTGGGTATGAGTTTCTTTTCCCTTCCTTTTGCTTTGTTTGTACCATATCCATCAGCATTTGCCTGATTAAATCTAAAACTCTTGTCAAACTTTCATATAAAAAAATGTATATATGTTTAATAACAAATAAGAGCATATAAGGAATACATGTTTCTCTCATCCTCGAATGTCTGCATGAAATGTCACCAAGAAATTCTATATGGACTCATCCAAGCACGCATCCAAAGGTTGACGCCTTAACAATGCTATCTAATGAAAGTACCACTAAATGTGGGATTATTTAATAGAGAATCTGAATGATTAGACTAATAAACTAATTTCCACCGGTTGAATATACAAATGATTATGATTGTTTTCATTCTTTTTTAAACAGTCCAATATAACTAAAAAATCCACCAACTTTTCTCGGTGGAGTTGGGTTGGTGGAGCAGTTTGGAAGGAAGGAAATGTGTAACATGTATTCAGCTGTCAATTCCTAATAGTCCAACCAATGTTGTCTATTCTTCTAATGTGTGTTCACAACTCTCCCACATCTAATATTCTACAATGGAACCTTCTCTCTATATATGCATCTCAATCAACTCTCATTGTTGTTTAAACAGAGTGAAAAAAAAGAAAAGAAAAAACAGAGATGGCTGAAGTGATCCCAAAAGTGCTACTGAGTTCAGGACAGGAGATACCTGTCATTGGCTTCGGCACGGCGTCCCCGCCTTTGCTGTCCGATCAGATGATATCGATCTTCTTGGACGCGATCGAATCCGGCTACAGACACTTTGACACGGCGTTGGCGTACTCGACGGAGAAGCCTCTCGGACAGGCTATAGAGGAAGCTGTCCGGAGGGGACTGATCAAGAGCCGGGACGAGCTGTTCATAACATCGAAGCTGTGGTGCACCTACAACCACCATGACTTGGTCCTCCCCGCTATCAAGGAGACGTTAAGGCAATGTTTTTTTCTTTTCTTTTCTTGTTTTGGTTGATCTTTTCATTTGCCTAACAATGTGTTTCTCATTGGAGAGAGGTCTTTCTTTTGCAAAACACGGCTTGGTTGATTATGTTTTTATGAGAAACCAATAATTGTAAATGTGTTTTCATGTGCCCTCAATTTTAAATGATTGATTGGAAAGCACGATTTAGCCTCCCTACAACCATCATGATCTAGGGTGTGTTGGTTGCGTGATTGCAAAACTGATTTAGCAAGAATCTGAGTTTTAAAACTAATTCTACAGAAAACTCATCCCCCTCAGTTTTTCAAAATCACAGCTTTTAGATACTATTTGCCTAAAATATATCTGCAGGAAGCTGATACAGTAAAAACTGTTTGGTTGCACGATTGTAAAAACAGTTTCCTTCAATCGTAAAAGTTGCGCAATCATGCAACACCCTAGTCCTCCCCTCTATCAAGGAGGAGACATTAAGGCAATGTTGTTTTTTCTCCCTTTTTTTGGGTGGGGGGGGGGGGGGGGGGGGTTGATCTTTACATTTGCCTAACAATTTGTTTCTCATAGGAGATCAGGGTGAGCAGATTACCTCAACTTTGAATGATTAATTGGAATGATTCAGGTTTATAGTTATAATTTATAATAATTTTTTAAAAATAGAAAAAGTATGTTTTTTAAAAAATCAATTTTCAAAAGAAAATAATGGTGTGGACTTTGGGATATTCCTCTCTTTCCCATTTTCTTATTTTAACTTCTTTTAAGAAGGAAAAATTTAACCTTAATTAAATAACTAATGTTGAAAGTAACATTTTTCAAAAGTTATTTGCATAAGTGGCCCTCTATCTTTTTTTTGTCTATTTGACCATGCCACATCAGCGCTACCTCACTCCTTTGATTTTTTTTAAATGGACTTCTCAAAACATTTATAGCAACAATAACAGCATACCCCAAACAGATTTTCTTTTTTGGGTTTTTGCATGTATACCATTGGAAAACATGGTATTTATTTTTTAATCATCACAAATAGATTATTTGAAAAGAAAAAAAATTATCATGTTTTTCAATGGTATACATGCAAAAAACTCTTTTTTATTGTTTTATGTTCTGTCATTAAACACCTTCCCAATCCCTTTTTTAATGGTCATTTTTCATCTTTCATATATTCATGTAATCAAGGATGATTTTCTCATGTAATGAATAATGTCGAGTATGATCTAGGGGTGTATTGAACTATGTAAGTGTACTATTTGGATTGTGCATGTTTGATCATGTTTAATCTTGAAATTAACTAATGTGTATGTTTAAATACATATATGATGTGAAATATTTTTGTTTTCAAATGTTTGATATCAAACATGTTTTTTTTTTGAAATCGAATACAAATAGGAGTATTCGGATACTCAATTTTTAAATATTCCTCTCTAATTTAGAGAACCAACTCAATTTTGGAGTTTCCCAATTTATTTTAAAATAATATTTATGCATTAAATTTGCATAAAGAAATTTCACTAAATAAATATAATTATTAAGGAATAAACCCCAAAGAAATTTTTTAAAATTTTTAAATAGCAAATAAGCCATTCTCTAAAATTTTACCCAAAAAAATCTTTAATAATTTTGAAACCCAAATTGACCACTACACCGTATATCTATATTTTTGTTCCAAAAAATCTTATTTGATTTTTTTTCAAAAAAATTTAAGTAAACAAAAAAAAAGGTGATCCCTGGAGATGAAGAGAATGAAATGTAGAATATTTTAAATTAATTCGAGAGATAAAAAGAATTTAATGAATAGTTAATAGCATAAGACCCACATGCATTAAAACTCATAGGGGCCATTTGGGTAGCGGAATTAGGGTGGAATAGGGGTAGAATAGGGGAGGAATAAGTTAATTAGGTGTTTGGCTAGGCGGAATAAGGGGGTATAGCTATGCGGAATAAGGAGAGAATAAGCTGGTATTTGTATTCTAAGTCCACCCATGGAATTGTGTTATTCCTCCACTGGAATAAGGAAACCCACCTATCAAATCACATATCATCACATCAAATCACCTGTCATCACCTCTTATACATCAATAGGGCCCACATGTCAAATCAACTTTTTACACCTTATTCACATCTTATTCTTCATCAACCAAACACCCCAACCTTTATTATTACGTTTCCCAATGAGAATAACAAAAAACACAATCAAACACAAAATCTCTTATTCCATTGATAAAGTCAACAATTCATGGAATAGGTATAAACCCCAGAATAGCTTATGCCTCTATCCAAACGGGCCCATAATGTTTCTCTCTTTGAATTGTGATGGTCATTAAATAAAGAAAAAAATAGAACGTGAGGTGGCGCTGATGTGGCATGATCAAATGGTCAAAAAATGGTATAGAGTCACTTATGCAAATAATTTTTTAGAAATGTTATTTTTAACATTAATTATTTAATTAAGGTTGATTTGAAAAATGTTCCTTTTAAGAAATTATTCCATTTTCCTAAATATATAGTGTGGGAGGCGAAAACGTGCTCCTCCTCGAATGGGCCGGACTTGAGAACGGTATGGGCTTGGTTTGGGTAGATCTACAAAGAGACAACGATGAGGGTCTGCGGTGGATTGATTGACAAGGTTTGTTTGAACTGAACCTGATGTAACTTAGGCTGCCTACGTACCCTTGTTAAGGGATCAAACCATACATAATTCATTTTTTGGTGGGATCTCACACTAGAAATAGTGTCCTCCCAAGAACTAATTCCTTTTTTGGTGGGACCTCACACCAGAAGTAGTGTCCTCCCAAGAACTAGTTCCTTTTTTTATGGGATCTCACACCAAAAGTAGTGTCCTCCCAAGAACCTCTGACTATCAAGTCAAATCTCCATTAAAATTTGATTTCAAGCTTGAGTCTAGGATTTTTTTTTTAGGAAGAAGAAGAAGTTTCCCCTTTTGGTGAAAGGGATACCTTTTTCTTTATAAGGGGATGTGGTGTATCTTTTGTGTTATTGAGGTGTGAGCATATTATGGGATAGAATCTTCCACGTGGCTCTTGGATCGGTCCACACGTGGGATTTTGTGATCAGCGCTTTGAAGCCATTTTCTAACAATTTGTTATAGTCATTATGTCAGATAATATTCCCTAGACTTTTCTATAATTTCATTAACACTTGTGTTGTACATGTGAGAAGTCCTTGGACGTTCAGGTCTGATCGGGAGTCCGACTAGGTCGTTCATTGATCCAACCTGGGATGGAAGCATTTCATAGCAGAGCGTAATGGGTCGGGGAAGTATGACATTCTAAATAGATCTTAAGGTGTGACAAATTTGATCTTCATAGGATAACAATATTTATTTATTCTTACCAACCCAATAATATTTTAAGGGAAACCCTCTATTTCACCTCCTAACATGTGAGCTGGGGGTTGTGACATTATTAGTTAGTCCTATGTTGGGGAGTGATAACTCTATTTTACCTCCTAACATGTGAGCTGGGGGGTTTTAACATTATTAGTTAATTAGTCCTATGTTGGGGAGTGATGAAGCCAGATCCCATCTACCTTTCTAGCTAGAATCTCCTGTACATTTTAAAAACACAATATATTAGTTAACTATGCCTCAAAGTATGATTGATGAAGAACATAGATGACATATTCAACAATGTCACAAATAAATTGGCTATACCAAGGGTTTTCTAAATAATGAAATTCTGTATGTTAATGTGGGTACTTGCAGTAATCTTGGGCTGGACTACATAGATTTGTATCTCATTCACTGGCCAGTGAGGCTGAAGCCTAAGGAGATAACCCTCAATGTCGACCTGGAAGACATCCTCCCATTCGAGATGGGCCCGACTTGGGAAGCAATGGAGGAATGCCAGAGACTCGGCCTCGCCAAGTCCATCGGCGTCAGCAACTTCACCTGCAAAAAGCTCACTGACTTGTTGGCGCTTGCTCGGATCCCTCCCGTTGTGAATCAGGTAGACAATACACAAACCACAACTATTACAACAGTAGTACTAGAAACCAATTGAGTATATATGGTGATGAAAAACATGTTGTATGGTTTGAACTTGTTTTTAAAAAATAGGTGGAGATGAATGTGGGGTGGCAACAGAAGAAGCTAAAGGAGTTCTGCAAGGAGAAAGGCATTGTTCTGTGCGTGTGGTCTCCTCTGGGTTCCTATGGCACTTTCTGGGGATCCAATGCGGTCATGGAAAACCCGTTGATTGACGAAATCGCAGTAGCCAAGGGAAAGACCAAGGCTCAGGTCTCTCTCTCTCTTTCTGGATCCAGTGAAGGCTAACACGTATCTGACTTGAAATATATGTCACCTCACGCGTGTTAAATATATGATGTGACACATATCAGTTTTCTTATTAGAGACTGATGAGATTGAATTTATCAAATTAAATGTTAATGTGTAACATACAATTAGTTGGTTTTGTTGATCATTTCACAGATTGCTTTAAGGTGGCTATATGAGCAAGGGGTGGCGATCATAGTGAAGAGCTTCAACAAGGAGAGGATGAGACAGAACCTCCAAATCTTTGACTGGGAGCTGAGCGAAGAGGATCGTATCAAGATCGGTGATGTCCCGCAGAGGAGGGGGCTCCCAGGGTCTGAGTTCATAGGTCCCAATGGGCCATTCAAGACTGCTGAAGATCTTTGGGATGGAGAGACATGATTGTGTTGTTTATGCTCTTCACTCAAAAAAAGAGCATCAATTTGGTTATGAACGAGCACTTCTGCAGAAGTCATATAAACTTGGATAAATAATGATGTTGTTGTTGTTGATTTTTATATTTAATTCCATCATTTGGCTTTAATTGGCCCTCGTTTTAGTGTGAGCCTGTAATTTCATTTGGACTTTCAGTTCTTGCTCTCCTGCAACTATATCATATATCTGGCACTCGATTTTATCATAACCTTATAAACATTTTTAGATTATATATATATATGTGTGTGTGTGAGAATAATGTTCCGCGGAGTCTTATTTACATTCCCTTTCTTTCATGGTTCCCATATGATTTTATATATATATATATATATGAGGAGTGATTAGGTGCGATCGTACGGCGTCGACCACGGGTCGTCGATCACGGGTCCATCGCGGGTCCATCGCATCATACGGTCGGGTGCGATTCACATCGACCGTTGGATGCGATGGACCCGCGATCGGACGACGCACGTCGGATCCGCACGACCGCACCGACCGCACGCTATCACTCGACTATATATATATATATATATATATATATATATATATATATATATATATGAAAATGATTGCGTGCGGCGAACGGCAGGTGCGGCCGCGACGTGGGCCGTTCGATCGCGGGTCCATCGCATTCAACGGTCGACGTGAATCGCACCCGACCGTCCGATGTGATGGACCCGTGATCGACGGCCCGTGATCGCTGCCGCACCCGCCGTTCGCCGCACGCAATCACGTCCCTATATATATATATATATATATATATATATACACGCCCGCGATTAGGTGCGGCGAACAGCAGGTACGGCCGCGACGTGGGTCATCCGATCGCGGGTTCATCGCATCCAATGGTCGACGTGAATCGCACCCGACCGTCCGATGCGATGGACCCGTGATCGCTGCCGCACCCGCCGTTCGCCGCATCTAATCACGTCCCTATATATATATATATATATATATATATATATATATATATATATATATATATATATATATATATATATATATACACACGCTCGCGACGTGCGGCGAACGGCGGGTGCGGCCGTGACGTGGGTCGTTCGATCGCGGGTCCATCGTATCCAACGGTCGACCTGAATCGCATTCGACCGTCCGATGCGATAGACCCGTGATCGACGCCGCACCGCCGTTCGCCGCACGTAATCACCCCTATATGTGTGTGTGTGAATAATGTTTCACGCAGTCTTATTTAGTATAAGAAATAAAGTGCATGCTCTACTATGTGAGTATTAGATTTAATTTGATGTATTCTTGTCCCAACTACATGCAACAACTACACCATTAAATTTGATGATGCCGATCCTTTGGAATTATCATATCTGACATTATGATAAACTCAATGTAGGATTTGATCATTCAAGTCAAATTTAATGTATGTGATCATTGGAATCGCCAGTTTGGCATTAGATATCAATAAACGGATTTGTAGATAGTGAACGATATCCCTGAACTACAATAAATCAGAAATATGCTTCATGGGACAGTCAAGGTCGGCTCTAGGCAAAGGCCACTAAGGCAACTGCCTAGGGCCCCCTCCCTAAAAAGGACCCCAAAATTTGGGATATGTTTTTCTTATATATTAAACATTTTGATATAAATTTAATTTTTTAAAAATTTAAACATATTCATCTACTTAATTTTTTAAAAAATTTTTGTAAAATCTTATCCATATTTTTTATTCCTATTTTATAGGATTTATTTATCTGTTTATAAAAAATAATTTTTTTTAACAACAAAAACCTTGATTTAAGGGTTTTTTTATTATTTTTTTTTAAAAGAAAAAAAAAAGAGTTTTACTCTTTGAATATGGTTTAGATTCCAAATTTTGCTTTTTTTTTTTTTTTGAAACATAAGTTTTTTAAATTTGTTATTCTTCATTTTTTATTAGACATTTTTGTTTTAACCCTGAAAAAAATATTTTTTTACATTCAATTTTTTTTTAATATTGTAAATGTATTGAGGGCCTCATTTTATAAATTGGCTTAGGGCCCATCTAAATTCATTAATCTCCACAGTTACAAGGTGGAGAGAAGATGATGAGGATGACATTGTTGTCAAGTTGACAACGAAATGATACCTAGCTATCATGAAAAATGAGGATTATATGAGAAGGAAAACAAATTGAAAATTCATAGTTTTAATTTGTTTTTAGGCCAAAACAGGGTGTGTTTAAGGATTAGTATCATGTCTAATCGATGTGAAGCTTTTCATTTTTTATATGTACTTTTTGGTGTACATGGAACGAAGGCATGCCTGCACCTTGTGTCAACAAGTAACAGCCATGAGTCAAGCAACAAGTTGATCACCAACCAATGCCAAAGTGTACCATGATTTATGTTTTCAAAACAAAACTAGAAAAACAATTGGCTTGATAAATAATGATCTTATTCAACATTAAAATTAAAATACATATATGGCATTGGAGGGAGAGAGAGACAGAGAGATCATCCTCATACTTACACAGCATGCAGTAGATCTTTCACAACTCACCATCCCAAATATCTTCAATGGACTGGTAAGGACCGTTGGGAGAGACATGAACATCAGCTATGGTTATCCTCTGTTGGGGGAGATGGTTCAGCTTCTCCAGATCTTCATCTTCCAGCTTCCAGTCAAATATCTCCATGTTCTCTTTGAGCCTCCCTTTGTTGAAACTCTTTGGCAAGAAGCTCACCCCCTGCTCAAACGCCCACCTCAGGCACACCTACCCATGCATTTATTCCAAACACCTTTTCCTTCAAATTCATTGAAATCTAGGTATTGAAATTATCATCTTCTATATAGATAGAATGATAGATGTAGTGAAAGAACATATTTTTGTGTGTTAAAAGTCAATAAAATATTTTTTACAAAGAAATTAAAATAGCTGACAATCATCACAGAATAAGCATGGGGGGTCAACGGGTCCCTATCCTGGTTAGATAGCTCTTCTATTCAGGAGACTGTCGACAGTTTTTATCATTTTTGTTTTCTCCTCCTCTCCCCTCATTCAGAATTGTATTTCGAATTCAGCAATAAATCATGATAACAGTATCTATCTTTACTTTTCAAAAAATAATTTAAAAAAAATGATTTATGAAAGTATAATTTGAAAAAAAATATTTTATCAAGTGTGTGCTCAGATGCAAGCAATATCATAACCTTACTTCAGGGTGAGTCAATTGGCCCTACTCATCTGCAAGACCGCATCCAGCAAATAAAGAAGTTGGCTTCCAGTGAAAGACCAATTCGTTTTATGAAGGTCCCACGTGAGATCGTTCGAGGGCCTGAAGCGTTGGCTCGATTTGCTCGTTCCAGCAGATCATCTGGAGCTTCTGGTCTTCCATTGGACTCCAATGTTCATAATATTTTGCAGCCATATGTTAAATTTTTATATAATGTTGTGCTTTTTGTACAGGGGGAATCTGCCTCCAATGCCTTTTGTAGTACAGGTTCTAACTGATAAGTAATACATATTTTGTGCCTTGCGAGGACTTTCACCAAAAAAAAAATACTATACATTGTAAATGGTGATGGACTTTATAATACAAAATGTGATAAAAGTGCATATTTTTTCTGTAGTTTCATTTATTTATTTTGTTGGGATCGGCACTTTCAGGCGGTTGTTTTCAATCGCAAATTGTCTTTATTGATAAAATGACTATATCAATAGAATGTACTATTTGACAAAGTCATGTGATTTAATAGTCCTAGGCTTTTGGCCTACAGAGCCTCTCATTAAAAATAAAAAATTAACACCAAAAACAAATTGGCATTAGCCTGTAAATGAGATAACAAAATGAGGCGAGCATCGACACTAAATTTACTATAGATGAAAGGAAACCTCTACACTTCATTTAGTTGTAATTCTTTTATTTTCCATGAACTAGTCATTTATAGTCAGATAAAGCTTTCTATGGATTAAATTTAGCCAACCATTTTCTGTACATATCCCTCTGCAGTTTCTTTTCAACTTAGAAATGCCATTGGAAGATCCAGGGGATTCCAGTTTGGCTATGATACTAGATAGTATTTTGAAGATTCAACTCTTTTTCCATATAAATCTCCTTTCGCATCAAAATATACAGAGCTTCATCTGACTATAAATTAAAAGATGACTATTATAAATAAATAAATAACTTAAACCATCTCTTATTAATGAATATATGTAATAAAGTTGCACATACTCAAGAAATGAATTGAGCTAAAAAGAATATACATCCCTACCTCAGTATAAATGCCTTTTGTGAGGCTAAAATGACATGCTGTCACGAACATTTGTGCCACTAAAAAAATATATACAATTATGATAAACCGCACTAAACGCAATCCTGGTTTAACACAGATAAATTTTTGGAAATTTTATTTTCTTCAAATGGGAAACTATATTTTTTCCGGCTAAAAGCTTGACAGATTTTTTGCATAATTCAACAAAAAAATTTCCTATCCTTAAAAGGGCCCGCGGTAATTCTTTGGGGCGACGTTACACACTCCTTACTTTCAATCCCACATGTGGTCACATAATTGGAACAACTTATGTTCAAGTTCAAGGAAAATGACAGGTCCAACACCATTTGCAATCCCATTTGCAGTTTGTAGTCCTCAACTGTTTTGATTTTTTTGAAAAAAATATATATATACTTGTCTAACAAAGTACACAAGTGAAGTATATATCTTGATAAACCATTACATAATAATTGTATTGACAAAAGAACAAAAGTGCAACTTACAGAATACACAAGAAATTAGTCCTTATTGGATGTCCACCCATAAGTACGAGTGAGGCGGATCTGCACATGAAAAAAACAGCATAACTAACACTATCTGAAGTTCTTAAAAATATGCAGACCCATATAGCACCACACTGAGTTTACCTGCGCAAATGCAGTGATTGCTTGCAGAATTCTAGCATAATCTGTGCCCATCATTTGAATTACAATATCTGCCAAAAGCATTCCCCATAGCCTACATTTTTACCACGGAAGGTGAATCATTTAAACAGGCTTGCAGGAAAAAAAAGAGCTTCAGAAATAAACTGAATAGGAAATATTTTCCTATAAGATAAAAGATAAAATCATATTCCTAAAGATATGTACCCAATTTATGAAGTCCTTTTGCACCAATAATTAAACCAAATTTGCCTATCTTACTCATACCACCAGCCCCAAAATAGATATTAACTCAGGTTGGCACTTGGCAGCCAATTCAGAAGAGTATTAAGCCTGTCAAACTATCTTTCATATAGATGCAATTTACTACTTAAAATTTATCAGTTCACTTGTTTGAGCTCACCAGATTTTGTTGGGTGACTTCATTATTCATATGAAACCAAAAAGTTCACAACAACAAAGGGAGAATGATTGATCTAACATGCTTCACCAAATTACTATCCATCTCAAGATCTAAGAACCAGGAACATGATTCTGAGATTATCAGGATAATATACTTGGAATAGATTTCCAGATTTGTTGTTAGATACATCGCTCTGTCTTTGAAAGCAAAGTTCCAGTTGCTACATATGTGGAGCAAAGGCAGATTAATAGAAATAATCTAGTTGAGATCAAATAAGCAAATCATCTTATGATGTAAAACTGAGGCAAGCTCACCTGCGATGGCTGAAGAAAGCACATCTTGACAAATCAAAGCAAGGTGTGATGTGTGAAAAACACAAATACATGCACACAGCTGTCTGGGCATGTCTCCTTTTTTTTTAATAAAATGTCAACATGATTTATGTGTTGGTTACATATAGTAATGACCCTTTATGCAAAGATATAAAAAACAGAAGACCAAGAACCTAATTGCCACTACTACATAAAGAAAAGAAAAAAGGCACTACAAGGAGTAGTTGAGTAGATAATCAGTGGGTGAAAATTCATAGAAATCTTTGAGAAGGACCATTTAAAAGAGCGAGGAGCAGTATACGAAGAATAAACACCAGTGAGGAGCAAATAAAGATTATACACCTACTTAACCGTGTCACGAACTATTTGATCAACAATCTAGTAGCAAAGAAAGAAACTCCTGGCTTGTGACCTCAAGGGAATAAAGCATTGTAAAGTACATATTATAAAACCCTTGAAAAGTTTTTGTAGAGAAAAAGGAACAAGAGATCTCAGAAAGCTTTGACATAACAGCTTCACATAGTTCATGCTAGTTATGAAATCAGCAGATGCAATGAATGGGTAAGTGTAAGTCATCCATGGACTACCTAATAAAATGAATTTGTGCCAACATCACATGCTATAATGTCATATGGAAAAAGCACACCCTTGGGATGTGTGCATGGGCAGAGGTGATCCACCATGTGGAAAACCAGGATGCATCAAAAATAACATACAAGTTCTGTATAAGAACTCTAGTATACCATATATTAACACTACATGTTTGATTAACTTGCAGTAGGAAATATCAGAAGAGTGGAGCGGTATCATACACTGGACCAACTAATGTCATTAAACTTCTCAGGCCAAAGTATCGTGATGCAGCACGAGCAAGACCCTGTCAAAATGAACAACATCACAGACTCAGATTAGGCATACTTCAATAATAATAATATTATGGAACATAAATAAATTTTCCAGAGTTGATAGCCAGGTTCATCCAACAAATGTTGACGGATACTGAAAGCTAATATATAAAATTAATTTATAGAATCATGATCACCTGTCTTGCAACAAGCAGAGCTGTTCGAGACTCCAGATTTATAGCTGCCAATTGGCCACCCTGAAAGTCAATGAGAGCAAGCATGTCTAAAATAGTAAGACTCTCAGAATGATATGATGAGCTGGTGACAATTTTAAAATCTTAGTATAGATCCATACCATTTTGACAAACTTTTAAACATACAGTACTCATTATAACAGCCACCTTCAAATTCTCAATAATAATCAGGAAAGGTATGTTTGCCTGCTTGTCAAATTAATTGCACATCATGTATTTTTTCTTCTATTTCTATTTAGTTGGTAAGGTTTTTGCATAGAGACACAATGCAAATGTGAGGGATCATAAACATAGAGGATGCTAGGAAGAGGAAAATAGGATCCTGGATTCAGCACTTCACCAAGTTACCAGCAGTGCAAAGTGGGGGAAAAGGTCCAAGGATGCCCACCTTCACTGTAGTAAGAATATCATTATGCATCCTCTATGACATTATGCATAGAGCATCAAGCATCCTCTTGAAGAATTTTAGTATGACATTATGCAAATCTGATGAAAACATGCTTTACTTTTTTACCTTTAAAAAAAAAAAAAAAAAAAAACATGCTTTACTTATTGGTTAATTTTTATCTATACATGTGCATCATCATATATCTCAAGGTCAAACAACCATCTTTCAAACAGAGCACTTGAGAGATCCTAACGGCTAACTCTGACTGAAAAATGGGGCCATTATGTGCTGTGAACACATTTTTGTTAGGCATCAGATTTCGCATGGGGGATAAGACATATATATTAAGAAAAGTATACCTTTTTCAGAAGCTCATGTCTTATCTGATAGTTTGCAGCTTCCAAAAACATCTTTCCAGATAATCTCCTTGCTAACTAACACAAAATGTGAGAGATGTTTAAATTCAAAAAATGGATAAACAACATCAAATAAAATATAAAAGTTCTTTACCCACCAGTTGATAAATCTTTGCCACAGACAATATGCCACCACCCTGTTAAAAAAAATAATTAGATTCAGCTCTGCATTCATACATAGTTAAAATGACTAGTTCTAATGTAATTCAAAAGCTGAGATAAGTAAAAAAAAATGACTAGCTCTAATGTAATTCAAAAGCTGAGATAGGTAAACCTTCAAAATCATGGATTTTAACTCTTCTGCCCCAACTTTCAAGGCAGCAAGACTATGGCCCTTCCAATGATTGACTCCAAGTTCGAGATTACCATGACTATTCAAAAACTTAATTTCATCCCATGAAGAACTGTGAATTTCCTGACTGCAAAAAAAGAAATAAGAAGAAAAAATGCTCCATAATAAATTATCTGCTCTTCAATAGTACAAGTAGAATAAAAACTAAGGAAGTTCTTCAAATAGTAATGCAGGCAGGTCTCCATAACTTAAACAGTAATGCAGGTAGACTGACATATATAAATTCACTGACCCAAGAACACAACTTTTAAAAAAAGGACAATGTACTCATTTCCAGTGATCATTAATTGGCAGGCTGGCATGTCCAATACACACATTAACAATTAGCTTTATAAGTTTCTCGCCTCCGTCCTACATGTATGTTGGTGCATTTGGATCATGCACAATGAATGTCTTTTGAAAGAATACCATTTTACACAGAAAACATTTGGACGAGCATCAATTCAACCTTGCAAGATTGGATGAAATTTATCTTGAGGGGGACCCCAAATCTACTATAATAGGGATGGCTGTAAGAAGGAGTTGCAGTATGTGGTTGTTTGGGCATCTTTTATTTTTGTATGTTTTGGCATCACTTCTTTGTTTACTTCTATTTGTTTTATTTTCTGTTTTAGGAGATCCCTCAACTCCATAGAGGAATTTTCAGTTGATTTAATTTAATCAGAGGAGTCCCAATCTTTCCAAAAAAAAAAACCCAGTTTTATGTAAAAAGAAGGCCCCTCATTTTATCAATTTATCAAGTTAAACCAGGATGAAAATACCTTGAGTATTCATGCAACAGATGAAGATAAATTTCTGCTTCAAGATCTTCCGTGGACAGTTTGCTCGAACAAGGAACACCCAATTTTCTTCTTACACCGAGCAATACGTTTCTGTACGAAGGCCTCCAACCCCTTTCAAAAGATCACACAAGAAGTAATAAACAATTGCATATAAAGAGAAAGACTGTCCAATAAATAAATGCAATGCAATCAGGGATTTAAACCAACTTTGAATGGAATAGTCTGTCAATTAAACATTGAAGGAAAAAAAAGAGCATACCTCAATGTAGATCGAGCATCTGCGGCGAGAAACAAGAACCGTGACTCGAGATGCTCAATGAAATCTTCTCGCGCCTCGTAATCTTCGCGAATTTCGCACCCAACATCCGGTTTATTCATAATCGATTTTAGCAAGGGACTGAAGTAACTGCAGCAAAGCATGGACTACATAAAGATTCAAACTTGCAGACTCTTTATACCCGTAGATGAGTGAAAATTTACCTGGGCCCGAAGAGAATGCTCTCCAGCTCGTACAACTCCTCATCCGTGGCGAGCTCGAGCACCGACCGGAGCTCCGGATCGAATATCCCTCCGCCGTCCGTTATCCTTCCGGAAATCGCCGCGGGAGGTCGGACGCGAAGAGGCGGCGGACGACATCGGGTCCACTGAGGGTTTTGGAGCTGCAGAGATGGTTTGTTTTAGGGTTTACGCGGGTTTCGGAAGAAAGGATGAGAAGTTGAGTTTACCCGGGGAGGAGTGAAGGAGCGAGGGGAGGCGCTGATCTTGGTCGGTTGAGGGACGGAGAAGGGGAGGAGGTCGACGGCGGAGGCGGCCATCCCGCCTCGGCGGATCGTGTTGGGGAGGTTCGGCTCGGCGGCGCGCGCTCTCGAGAAATCTGGGTTCCTCGCTTGTAGGCTCTCGCTTGAGGAGGGTGTACGACGGGGAGATGGATCGGTGGTCGGTGAGGCGTGGACGGGTCGGGTTTCGATCGGATGCTCTCGCACATCCGAAACCGAATCTCATAATGCAGTTCTCACTTCTCAGAATCTCAGGTGGGTGACTCAATTTAAATAGACACTGGATCTTGTGTGTGTGTGTGAGAAGGGGAGAAAGAGAAAGAGGAGAGAAGGAAAAGGAGTGCGAGAGAAAGAGAGCTCCTTCTCTGCTCCTTCGACCCCTCCTGTATTGACTCTTTGTCCTTGACACAAAAATTTTAAAATTTTATATTGATCAATTAATATGTAGCATGTAGATGATTTTAAAAAAATTAAAGTATTCATGTATTGATTTTTCATGTTAATAATATCATAGATGGTAGTATTTTCATGAAATTATTTTTTTCATGTCTATGTGACATGTTTTCATTAGACATCTCAAATATTATATGTGATTCACACAGAGGATCTGAATCTCCTCTATTTGCACTCCTAAAATATGTTAATACGTTTTAAATAGGATTTCAAATTTGCTTGATTTACACAGCCCTTGATTTATGTACGTAAAAATATAATAATGACATTCACAAAACTCATATTCATTTGCACCTTTCTCTCATGTTCACATTTTAAACTCACATGACCTCATTTTCAGATAGTGGAGTGCTAACCGGCTAACCAAAGTTCGATTCACTTTATCTAATCCAAGTTACACCCTAACTTACCTTTTTCTGTCACAATATATATTTAGGCTAATATATACTAAGTTAGAAAAAAAAATGTAAAATAACATACATTCAATTATTCAAAAATATATTCATTTTTTTTTATAAAGGCATATACATTATTAAACAAATAAACATCTTCAAAAAAAAATTAAAACACGTTGATACCTCTAAGTAACTACAATAACTATACCTAACAATGGGGGCTTGGACTCGAAACCCAATGGTTAACTAGAGTACATGCAACCAATACATCATGGGTGGCAAGTCCCAGCATTCACAAAAACTATCACCAACATGAATGACGTTTTCAAGAGGGTGAGAAGTCTTAAGGATGGTGGATTGGTGGTGTGGTTCCAGAATCTATATTGGGTTCGCTGCCCAGATATTCATCTTTCAAAATTATTTTATAAAGGGAATGAGCATAGAATAAATATGCAAGACCAAACAAATATACATATGCATAAGATGCTTACAAGTTATATCCAGGCCCTGTTCAGTGGAATGATATACCTTAGCGTACTCTTTCCAGATTCATAATTTGACACTTTCAACATTTGAGATATGGTTCGTAACACAAAATAAACCAGAAGAACATTATAAGAAAACAATGGTCTACATAGTGCAGGTATGTATATATAAACCATACAAAACCATCTTCCTAAAGTGACTCAAGATTTCAACAGGCGCGACATCTTTGCTCCCAAACATAATCCCACCCATACCCCCACCCCCACCCCACCCCTTCCTGTGAGCAACGTTTCAAGCGGCCTCCTTTTCCGTAGCCCTAATTCTGGGGAAGAAAGAAAACCCAAGTCTGACTGCTCACATATTTCAAATATACTCCTACATAACAAGGTTGAGGAACAAAGGGGGGATAAATACCTGACTTTGCCAATATTGATCGGCTATTCACACTTGATCGAACGGTATATGTGGCGGACAAACAACAGGGCGGCGCGGAAGCCAACAGACCCAAGCATGAGGAAGAAGCCATAGCAGATGCAGGCCATGTACCCGAAGAAGAAGGATGTCTGCATGAACCCTGACATGTCTGATCGAGCGTAGTAGTAGTATAAGCAGTACCCATAAATGAAGAGGCCAGTCGATCCTCCACAAAGGAAAGACCTATATAAGATCATAAACAAAAAAAAAATTAAAATTTGATTGGAACTTGATACAATCTGCCAAAATTGACTAGTAGTAATCAGCAACAAATGAAATGGGCAACGGGCCATAAACTTTTATGAATTCCCTTCAAACATTATACTTTAAAAGCTGAATTAGGGAAACATGATTGTCATTATTTGGTTAGCCCTTTAATTGAAAGTATATTTCAAATTGGAGTCAGGTTTCACACTTCATTACACTCTACACGGAAACCTACTGGAATGGAAGTAGGGCAACAAGTCCACTCAACACAAATGCGATTCAAAAAGTTCTTAAACAGAGGGCTCACAGGTAGACATAAAGTAGAAATGAACAACGTTTACTGATGTGACAGAGAACATGGAGAAATTAACATACCGTGCAAGCAACACATCAACCATATAAATTTTACTGTCCATTTTGTTGTCATATCCCCTTTTATTATATTATTATATTTATTCAATACAGTCCAATCCATCAAAAAACAACGCTCAGTTCAATATCTTTGGTCGAAAAAAATCTCTAAATATTTTACATAAAAAGAAGCTTGAATGTAAAAAAATTAATTCAACAATTCTTTTGAACCAAATTTTAAGAATACACTATTTCATGTTTTGGGACATTTAACTGAACAAATGAATGGAATTGAACTTGCAAATCTAAATGAATTACTTGCTGACAGATAAAAAGGAAAAGGGAAAGGATATTGGCAGTTGCAATGTGGATTATGAAAGCAGGTATAAAAATGCAAAATAGCATACATAGTATTTGGGCTGATGTTCTTAGGCCCTGGTTTTAATTTCCTTTTTTTTTTGTATCGGTGGCTCCAATAGTAGATTGCTCATTTACTGATTAGATTTAAAAAACAATGCTGCTTGGGACTGTACCCATTGAATTTTAATGAATTAAGGTGGTGAAGTTCCTCCCAAGTCTCCCCCTCCACCCCCCCAAAAAAAAAAAACATACAGAGTATCTTGCTTACCTCCACCACCATTCATGGTCTTCAGCAGCAAGCTGGAAGTATGTCAGTGCTACCGTGATGAATGCTGTCACAATGAGAAGAATGATGAAGACTATAAACAGAATGCTATAAATGGTGTAAATTCTGTGGCCCCACACGCTAGCGAATATGTAGTAAAGTTCAATATAGATGGCACTGAAGGGAAGAAAGCCAGCCATTGCCATTTGAGGAATGGTCCCGCGGTACCAAGGCAGGGGTGGAATCTCTCTAGGATACTTTGTGGTGCGACATGGGGCTTGGAACTCTGCCTTGCTATTTTTCCCAGCAATTCCACCCAAAACAAGCAATGGAGATGTGACAAGCATCCATATGAGAACAATAACAACGATTGTGCCAAATGGTAGAGCTGCAGTGGCACTATAGACAATTGCAACAGTATTGAGGAAGCAGAAAGTGAGAAACAGAGGGCCACAAAAGAGACACCCAGTCAACAAAAGGTTCCTCACCTGTTAATCCAATCATTCAAACCGTCAAAATTTACATCAATAATAAACCTACGCATACTGAAATGCATATAGAACATATCATTATGAAACAGAAAGTAAGGCAAGGAAACCCTTGGAAAGAAAGTATCCAAAATTCAACCGCATATTAGTAAAAAAAATACGGAAACACAAGTATCACGACAACAGCACTTAAAAAAACAAAATCGGGATGAGAACATGGAAGGCAGTTTAGCAACTCCTTGATCGAAAAATAGCTCAAATGCATTCTCAATAGTTAATCAGATACATGCTTACACATTTAGATATACAACACAGGAAAAGATATATCCAAATATATCTGTAGATGCAAATATACAAAAACATGTATAATTGAGAGAAAATAAAATACAAGAAAAGGTTTATGCTGATAACAACAGCAAGCAAAATATATGAGACTTACCCAATTGGTTCCTTCAAGCTGACAATAGAAAGAAGTTGCAGTATATCCAGCAATGCCAGATGTAAGCGCATATATGACAACAAGAGCAGTAAATAGAGCACCACGGTTGTAGGGATAGAATACCCCTACCAAAGCAAGTATGAAAATGAAAATTGTGCTGCACATTATGAAAAAGAATCAAGTATTAGAAATGATTTATGACGGCCATTACAGATTATAATTGATGCTCTATTATGCCAGAATTGGTTTAATTTTTAGGATATTTGTTTCAATTTTAAAAAGTTAAACTGAGCAAGACTATTGAGAATACATACAGGGTAAAAAGCTGGGTACCGGACCCAAGGGCAGCAGCAAACAACGAGTTGTTCTTGGGATACCTAAAAACATCACCATGGATATATTTCCATCCAGTCTCTTCTTGGTCATCAGCTGCCTCCTCATCATGTGCATACCTTTTAAAAACATGTAAAGTTACATTTAAAAAATGACAGATCAATTGATAGATGAAAGATAAATTCATAGCTAGACAAATACTATCCAAAGGTATATTTGATCACAAACCTCTGCCCAAAAACAATCAAAAGACACACACCGTATAAAGAAATAAAGCAGCAATTAACCATATATATACATGTATACACACACACACACACTTTAAATTCAAAACAACCAAACGATAAAAAAAATTACAAATGCAAACATTAAACAATAGTATGCCACCGACAATGGAACAAAAACATAAAGAATATATATCTTAGATGTATATGTGCAACCTCCTAAACACAAATAAACAAGATACATGCACTAATTCCATGGATCCGCCCATCTGTGCATATGCATGAACTTGTGTAAACACAGCAATACTCATTTTCACATGCACATGGACTAAATATAAAAAAAAATGAGAGCCTGGACATTTATAAAACACTACGTACTTCATGAAATCGTTCTTAAGCACACGCATGAGGATCGTGGCAAGGAACCCCGTGAGGAGGAGAACCGTGACACATGAGTTGATGATCGAGAACCAATGGATCTCCAGGTGGTGTGGCAGAGATGACGTCGACGAATACTTTTCCATCCTCTTCTCAAAGGGGGTGGACGTCTCCTTCCACTTCACCGAGTACGAGAATTCCACATTCATGTCCCTGTCCTCCGTCACATCCGCCAGCGCATTCGTATCCGTGCGAACATTGATCTCAATCACGCGGTCCTTGTTGTAGAGTACATCAAAGTGGATGTGCTTGTACAAGAAGTACTTGTACTCGCTCGGGTCGGTCTTCCCTTCCCTATCAACCTTCCCAATGAAACCCCAGATGGGGAGATCATCGTAGTACATCTGGAAGTAATAGTCCTTGGAAACCGCGCTCCGGAAGCGAGCAACGTCATCTTTACTGAGCTTCTTCTTGCACACAGTTTTCGAGTCGTGATCAACCAAGAAATCGAGCTTATAAGGCGCATCTACCAGGCGGTCGCCATTCAAGACTTCCCCAAGAGCCTCCTTCTTCTCAGTTATATGTTCTGGAAAAATGTATTATTTTCAAGCAATCAATCATGAACAAAGACACAACTTTTTGGAAGAAAGACAAGAAACCCAGAAGAGAAATCAACATAAAAAATACAAAACCTGGTTCACAGAACGGGAGATCGAAGTACCGATAGGTCTCGCTGGACAAAAACAGAAACATAAACATAAAACAAAATCAGATCTTTCATTCACTATTTATCAAGTATTACATAACTAAAATAAACAGCTTTATATTCCCTAAAAAAATCAACAAATTTGTCTTCATAATGCAATCAGGAATTACAAGATACGAAATCTGGGTCTCAAAAAGGCCAGATCTGACATCAAAACCCCTCAAAAAATTCAAAATCCCATGCTTTAGATCAAACCCGAAGGGGACCGTTTCGAGAGAGAAAGAGAGAGAGAGATATCCGACGGTGGAGATTGATGGATCAGGCTTACCTGGGGTTGTGGAAGGGTCCGACCTTGTTGGCGTAGAGAGGGACCGGATCTCCGGCCTTGTAAAGGTGATCCGAGCCGTCCGATTTCACGAGGACGCCGAGACCGAGCACGACCAACAGAACCGCTACCGACACCAAACCCACCTTCGAAGCCCCCATCTCTCTCTCTCTCTCTCGCTTCGGTTTCCTTTGACGCGCGAGCGAACAAGAGACGTTTATTTATTTGTTTTTGTTAACGAATTACGACGAGAAAAATCGAGAGAGAGAGAGAGTAATTACGTTTGGAAACCAGATTGAAAAATATTTAAGATGATTTTATATCTTGATATTTTTGGGATGATTTTTTTTTAATTCAGGAATCAAAAGTTTAATGTTTGATAGAAAAAATTGTTTTTCAATTCAAAAAATCGATTCCAACAAAAAATCATTTTTTCTAAGATTTTAAAAACACGGATTTCGAGAGAGAAATTAAAAGGAATCCAGCTTTTAATGTCGTCGGAATACGACCCGTTTGGTTGCGCGTTTGGAGATTTTCAGCTTTTCAAAAAATGAAATTCGCCCGAACGTGTAACCAAACGGACCCGAAAAGCTTTTGATAAAAATCGATTTATGCTTACCCTGGGATGTCAGGCGAGTGAAAGTCGATTGTCAGAACAATTTTATTGGTGGGGACAACGGTAAGGAAGATCGTACACGGTCGAGGTGAAGATTGACATGGATTGGACGGTTGAGATTGAACTTAGGTGGTCGGATTGATCCGGTTCAGGAAGGGGTGAACGGTTGAACGGTTCAGATCACTGATCACATGCATGAAGAATGAATCATAACCTAATACATTATTGTTTGATCTTTACATGTGGTATTATTATATAATAATTATTATTATAACTATAGTGTATGGTTGTGACATTCCATTTTCGACCACGACTTGGAAAACTCGTGTAAAACCATGAATTTGTGATATTGATAAATGTTCGATTGATGTTGTTACACAGGTACATGTTTAACTATTTAATATTTGCATAAATAGGGGTATATATTTGATTTTTATGAATATACCTGTGTTGTTAATTTTAAAAAAAAATTACAGCACATAAAAATTGAAATTGTACACGAGATTATGAAATGGGATTCAATGAATCTCATCAGTGTTCATCAGTTTACACAACTTCATTAACATGTAAGATAAGGTTATCATAATTGATAGAATCAAGCACCAACTGGATCACATTTCATGGGTTATGCTTTACAATCAATCCTTGGTTGAGAAGGATATCACTATCAGAGGTTACCAAGCAAAAAAAAAATCAGAGGCCAAGGCACGTCAATACAGTAGAAAAAGGAGAGAACTCAAGGTGATGCTCAGCATACACCAAGGAACCATGCAACATAGGACTGTCAATTAACATTGCAAAAGACATAACAGCCTTTCAAAGAATAATCACATCATATACAACAGGATAGATTTCCCACCCAAGCCATAAAAAAAGAGTGAATAAAAAAAAAAAGACAAACTTGTCCAGTTGCACAGTTACATTCCAATTTAGAGTGGTGGTTATAAGTGTACAGATACAATCAGCGGAATGCAAGCGTGTCAGATGGCAGAAATTCCTTTCAGCCCCACCTGCAGTTGCATATCCTGGTCTCAAAGACTGGCCGACAAGCTGGTAAAATTTGGAGTCCATGGTCCATTGGTATGTGCAAGATGATAAGTGACCATCTCTGAAGATTAAATATCAAGATGAAATGGGCTCATACGGGAATGACAACCATGGGTGCTTCAATGCTTCCGATGCAGTTGGTCGTTTCGTCGGATTTACTTCAAGAATATGTCCCACAAAGTCGATAAATCCTTGGTCCCCCATTGGCAATCGATGTCTCAGGGACGTCTTCTTTGGTATCAAATATTCTAACCTGTTTGTCTCCTGACAGAAAGATTGTATGTACAGGTTATAGGAGTAAGTATTAGCATTTAAAAGAGACCAAGGATGTCATTCATGCACATGAAAGCCAATGCCATTTATGTCAATCCAAACTTAACTACATCATGCTGACAGGTAAAGCACATACTGAGGCTTCTTGTTTATCTACAATCATAGTTGTCTAGGAGGCCATGCAAGCCTAGGTGGTGGCCATGCACCTAGCCGCCTAGGCAACGCTTAATTACAGAGTCTGTAATAAGATGCTTTTATTAATACTTATTATCTAATTGTTCATGCTATATTATAAATTGAATGAGAATGTTATATCAATAAATGAGAAGTAATATGTTTTAAATGAACCTCTTTCAATATATATGTTAAATGGACATTTTTATTTTTTTGTCATAAGTCAATGAATGATATATTGAAAAAGTTAGTTTTTTAGTTATATTAGTTTTTTTAATCAAAAGTCAACAATTAGTTTAGATACCTATTAATGTTGTTCTAATTAAATCCGAGCTATTTATTTAAATATCAGTTGTCCATAATAAATGAGCCATGTTCATTGATCGTCTACCCGATCCATTTATTAAGCCTAGGTGAGGCAGGCATGCCTAGATGCATACACAGCCCAGGCGCAGGCACGGCTGACTAGGCGAACAAACGCCTAAGCCTGTATGGATTGCCTAGTCGCCTAGGTGTCTCCCAGACAACTATGTTTAAAACCATCCATGATGGAACAATAAAAAGATAACAGGCAGGTTAAGCAACACCAAAAGGTCAAGTAAATAACATAATTATGGGTGTCTACCTCAATGGCTAAATTGCTTCTTGAGACCAGCAAGTTTGAGACGTTTGATCAACATTACCAAAAGGTTAAAAATATGTACATGATACACGGATTTTTTTTATTTCGTGATTGGAAATGTACTTGCAACCAAAATGTCCGTGATTTACCCAGCACAAAAAAAAGGATGTCTGTGATTTGTGTGCAACTTACCAAAATATAAAATGGACAATTGCGGAAAATGGAAAAGGACAAGCATATATAGAAACAAATTGAACTTGTTTTCCTCAAACTGAAGTAGGCTTTAGTCAGGTATTTACTGCATTTACCACTAAAATAGGAGGATCCATCTTTCTTTTTAAATTCTTTCCATTTTATAATGAGATTGCTTATAGAAAATGAATAGACGCAAGGGTTACTATTAGATTGGGGAACTCCAAATGGTGAGGAATTCTATGGCAATGGGATAAAAGATATTCCCCGGCTTCCATTCTGAAGGGGCTACAATAGGCAAACTGTCAGGATAAATTATTCAGAACAGGTGGATATATGATAGCCTAGATTTCAATTTTGCATATATGTCATGTCTTCCACTAATAAAAAACATATGGCGCAACTCAGCAGTAAATATAACAAAAACATCAAAAGAACAGATGTAGTACCTGATTTCTTTCATAAAGAGATTGATTTTTTGTGAAATACTTGTATGTATCTCGTCCTTTAGCAAGCATGCCTTGTTCAATCGGGCCTATAATACCGAGCACTCGTGCAAGTAACGTTGCAGGAGAATCATTTTGGAAAAGAACCTACAAAATAACATGTTCCAAAACATTCAAGCCCAAATTTATGTGCAATTCATGGGACAGATGATTCTAAAATCATCGCATGACCCATAAATAGCATTCAAATGCACACGCTTGTACTATCATCAAGATCCAGTTTCTCCCAGGCAAATGGAACATAACAAAAACAGATTGTAATTCTTCTTCTTTCCATTAAAGGATTAATGGAGATAATTTATGAGTAAGGTTTCAACAATTGTTGATGAGTACAGCAAAACTCCACTGAGTAAAACGACGGCTATAAAAGTAATAAAGTGAGTCGGAACCATACTATTAAAGGCATTGTAAGGGGTAAATTGGGCAACTTGTGGTCTGTTCTGGGTTTTTGTGAAGAAGTCCAATCTCCTTTTGTCTCATGGAGAGTGTGACTGACAATTGTACAACTTTCACAGATATTCATTTTCATATCTCATCAAAGAAATCTAACTTGTTGAAAAAACTTTTAACTTCCAAAAAAATACTTGTTGAGAAACTGAAGAACATTAGCAAATTAGGTGTAATGTCGAGCTCAGGCAGCAGAATTTAATAACATAAATTTGTTCACTTAAAATTGCATTTTTCTAAAGCATGTTCAGAGAAATCAATGAGTTGATGGAACTCAGATATATAATTTTTTAGACTAATTTGACACTAAATAAATGGTGAAAGCGTTCATCTGACAATCATCGATAGAAAACCTTAATGAGAAATTGAAATTCAATTTTTATTTGATGAGTAAAAAGATCTTTAAGAAAATAGATTCGACCATCCAAACAACACAACACAAAAGTATCAGTTATATAGAACCCTGCAACTTACAGCACAAATGTTACAAACCTGTAAGGCTACAACAAGTTTGTCAAAACAGTAAATATGAGAACAACATCCATTAAGAATTAAACTTATTTTAATTCACAAGATTTTGACAAAACTTACATTTCCAGTGCAAAGTTCTGCCAAGATGCAGCCAAGGGACCAGATATCTATCTTCTTATCATATGGAAGACCCAAAATAACCTCTGGTGCACGATATGACCGAGATTGTACATAAGAGCAAAGATGATCAGTCTCAAAGCAACTACTTCCAAGGTCAATGACCTTCACTTCACACCTACTGTAGCTTTTCACCAAGATATTCTCCGGCTTCAAGTCACAATGAATTAAACCAAGGCCATGCAAAAACTGAAGGGCCTCCAAGCACTGAATTGTAATCGACTGTAAATATGACACAGTGTAAGTGTGTCAATTTTGGGATGTAAAATGAAGTGAAACAACATGATTTGATTTTTTTTTTTTTTTTAAAAGAAGCTTACAACCTGCAGCCTTGGCATTGTAAAGTAAACCTCTCCTCCAGATTCTCTGTTGAACTTGTGAAATTCATATAAATTTGCCTTGAGAAGTTCACATACTATCAATAAATGCTCCTGCAGAACTCAAAGCACTTCAGTTCATCATCCAAAGCTAACTAGAAAATTAGCATACCAAGTTTCCATATCACAATAGTGCATTGAAATGATTGGTAAAGTATAGATTTTCTTCTAATTATTCGCCTCAGAATATAGCTATTAATGTTTTCCCTCCCACAGACTAAGGGATTTCCTAAAAGTATTTCCAAAAAAAAAAATTAATATTAATAATAAAAAGGAGGAGGAGGAGAGAATTCAAAAAATCTCTCATGCTATTATGTTTCTCTCATAGCTATTTGGCATTGTTTTCTATTTATTATAATCATTCCATGGCTCTTACATATTTTTTCCCAGCTTTATGGCATATTATATCGTCCAAACTTTATTTTAACATGTAGTTCACTAGAGTGACTACAATGGTATAATCTGCAACCATATCAAACATCCACTGACAAGGAGCCTCTTTAAAGCAAGAGTCTGTTCCACTACACAAGAAGTACAATTGCAAAAATCAGATCCCCAGCATGAGAGGCAAATTGGACTGATCACATGGTAACAATATCAACACCAAGGATGATAAAAATATGCTTTCAGATCATATGAAGCTCTGAACTATTCATTTAATAATTTGTAGTCGTAAGACTACTACTACTGTTATTACTATATTTTATTACATTTTCACTCCAAAAAAAAAAGTAGTCGTAAGACCAATACAAGATGTTTATTATTGGAATCATTTGTGATTATTACCAATCAAAAAAAAAATCATTTGTGATTACAGTTTCATGTTGCTTATATGGCAACCTCTGCACATGCCTTCCTGAGCATCCCCCACTGAAAACATTTTAGGGGTCTCATGTAAGGAAGGTTTTATGGTCACAGAGCTAGCACCATCTAAGAAAGATTTTATGGTCACAGAGCTAGCAATAATAATTTCCAGCCACTCTGACACCCATGTTTCTTTTTACTTGTTCTTTTCAAAAGAGGCACATTAATTACAATGTCCTAATTCATTAATTGCAGAAGTAAAACATTAATTACACTGCTCATTATCAGGCTTATTTCTCTCTTTTTTCAATGAGAAATAATGGGATCCCACCACCTGAAATGATTATCAGATGAAAGCACCACATAGAGAAACACACCGAAAGGGGGGGGGGGGTGAACCAGAGGCATCTCTGTGTATTTCTAAGGAAAGATAGATATACCTCAACCTAATGGTGGCAAGGATCTAAGCACATTCCATCCAGCTTAGTTATTCAATCCAGACAAATATACCTCCAACCTAATTGTGGCAAAGATCTAAACATTCTCTCTCAACAAAGCCTCATTTCTGGCTACAGGTTATTGCATGCCTGTTAATGGAACCCGACTACATCCTTAAAAAAAATGGACCTGACAACAGATTTATTGATTTATAAACTTAAAAGTGCATTATAGTGCTGTATTACTGTATATCATCTATAAATCAAGTAACTATTAGAATTTATCTTCAGGGTGAAATGACTCATGAGAGGAAAAACTGTCATTTGAACAGTTATACAAACAAACAGCAAGAAGTAATAAGAACATTAAATGTAGGTCAGGCATAAGAAAACAACATAAATCAACAACTTACACGATAATAGAAGTAATCATATAAACGAAGAAGGTGGTACTTGTCTGCAGGATCATTCTTGTTAACATACTTTAGAAGCTTTATCTCATCCAAACTCTGATCGAAGAAATCTTTGTTATTCTTTATGATTTTCACACATACATCGATGCCTGTGTGCAGATCATGAGCCTGAATGGCTTTGCTAAATGCAGCTGATCCAAGATATTCAGTAACATGATAACGCCCAGCGATCACTGAATTCAGAACAACATGGAAATTTTTATCTTCTTCGAAACCGGTTCTGAACAGATGACAAAAAAAATAAAAAAAATATAAATTTAAAATTAGAAAGAAAACAAAAACCTCCTAAAAAACCTCTCATAAACTAGCAGAAGATTGAGTTGATTTCACAATCATAGATTCACATGATTATGTAGAATAAGGGAAGACATACAAAATTAATAAATGCCTTCCACGTTTACTGGCAGATTGTTCAATGAAAGGGAACAGGAAACACATGCCTGTTTTTCCGATGCACAATCTTGAGATTAAAAGTTTCAAATTCTTCTTCTTGGGCCCTTATCTGTCTAACTTGCTCTTGCACAGCAGCTGCTTCTTCATCCTCCAATGCTTCCCTTGGATCTTCTTCTCTCGCTTCACTTGCATTTTCATCTTGTTCTTTCTTAGTATACTCTCGCTCAGCATAGCAATAGTTTGATGAAGCAGTGGAGTTTGATGATCTTATGGCATTTTCTGTATTTGATTCTCTTAAACTCTTGGCAGGTGAAGAATCACAGCTCTTTGGCCTCCATGAGGAAAGCTTATCATCAGTCCCCATCAAGCCATTCTCAAAGTCATCTGTCTCATCACCAGACACCATATTTCCCTTATTGGACCATAAAGATTTACTAGATTCAGCCTGCAACAAATCATCAGCTTTCATAGGAGGCGGGAATGAGAAGCCACTGTCAGCATAACTCGTGCTAGGAGCACTAACAACTTTTTCAGAAGCCAAGATGAATTGATCTGAATCAGGCTTTGATTTTCTTGCTTTCTCTCTCTTTAGTTTATCAAGATTACTTTTGCTTGTGTCACGTTGGGAATGTCTAAAACCACTGATTCCAATATCACGATCATGAAAATATTCTAAATCCCCTTCACTGCTGCCCCCCAGCAAGCTTTCACGTATTTCACTGCCAATATCTGCAACATCACTATTGATTCCTACGCCAATTGATCTGACTGAACCATGTTGATCATCATCCATGCATAGGTCATCAGGCTGATGTTGTACACAATCATTTGGAACACTCCCATTTTCCAGTATCATAAGTTCATTGTCCTGAGGAACAAAGCCCTGCCATAGTGAATCTGAACGCATCAAATGTAGCTCTTCAGGATGTAATAATTGACCATCATAACCAGTCATCATATCACTGGCGTTTGTTCTTCCATACATTTCTACCATCGGGAGGCCAATAGGATCCTCAGATGCAGTTAGCTCTATATTTTTTCCCTGGAAAAACTGCTGACCGGAGAAGTAAGAATCCCCTTCTGCATATGACTGGTTATCATCCTCATCTTTTGCCGCAACTCTTTCCTGCTGATCAGGGACACTGCTGTGCCCAGCCCCTTTTTCATTGTCACTTGGATAATCAATTTCATGAGCTAAAAACCAGGTCTCATCTTCAATAGGCTGTCGCATGTATCCAACATCCTCATCGTCATCATATTCATCAGAATCCCAGAATTCATTTGCATAGTCAGCCGATTCACTTAAACCATCACCGACGGTTGCAAATCCAGAAACTAAATCAGAATTATCTTCAGCAATACCCTGACTTACAGATAGCCAACTACTTCCAGCTCCCCGCTTTCCAGCTCCTATCGAAATTAACAAGGTGTGGAGCCAATTTTGTCAGTACAATGAATAAGGAAAAGAAAAACAATTTGTACAAGAAAAACAAGTGGCAACAATACAGAAACTTCTTCTTTTTCTTTCTTTGTTTTTAATAACAATACACAAAACATTGAAATAGTGCTCGTTGATCATCAACCAAAACCAGAATGAGAACACTTACATTAAGGTCTGAAAGAGCCTAGAATTAGAAGATGGCTTACAACTTTATTTATCACCAACGAACATACAGATGATATACTGACCAACCTTATTGTAAGTAATACTTTAAAGGTCATATTTTCCTGCTATTAAATTGAAGGCCAAAGCTCTTCCAAAGTCATTGTGACAAAGTTTATTCAAAGTGGCAAAATACATGAAATGATTCTAATAGAAAAAACATTATCAGACTCCATATCCCATATGTGAAGAAATACAAAGCAACTAATTTATATATGGTAAAAAAAATCTCACAGATTTATTACCTTCAGTAGAAATTATGGTGAATTGGTGATACAGGAAAAGACAGGCCAAGTTGATCTGGATGTTAATGATAACTCTTGGAAGAAATAATTTGATCTTTCAAAAAAAAAATTTGACAAAGTCAAGCACAAAACCAGTAAGAAAAATATGGAATTAAACGTCATAAATTTGTGATGCAAGGTCTCTTTGGAAAATAGTATTATATTTGCGACAAGCAAAAAACAAGGATGGAATGAGGGTGTGAGGAAGCTAAAAGCACATTTCAATGGTAAACAAATTCACGAAAATAACAATAAAAAAACTCATGAGCTTCCAAAACTCACTATAGAAGAAAAGAAAAAAATCCCTCACACGATGTGCTGCTTATTCTATGAATTGTAAATAACAGAATGGAAATTTAAGGAAGAGAATAGAGTTTCACTGTCTTCACTCTTCACATCAAGAGTTGGAATTTTGAGGAGGGGATAATTTAAAATTTCCCAACCTTCATACATAATGTACATTCATCACATCCACAGAGTAACTCGTTGTACATGTATTGTTTATTCCAGAAATTGTGAATAACAGCATGGAGCCTAAAGGAAGCATGGGCAATCAGCATCCAACTTTAACTGTAAATTTTGAGGTTTTAAAGAGTAGTCAAGATTTCTCAACCTTCACGTGCAGGCCTCAGTTATCAGAGTTTAAATTTACATTGCCTGAAGGCATGAGTGATTAAACATTTAAAGGAATGGGCAGTTTTATGGACTGGCAGAATAGGATGGGTGATAACCTTTTTAAATTTGGTCTAAGCACCATGAATGTATGTAGACTCGTGGAAAGTGAAGCCCAGTTGCACATGTGACCCGCACCGCAAGCACTTCAGAAAATTAAAGTGGAAATTTCATGGTTCTAGATGTTGATCTCTTAAAAAAAAACAACATATAAAAAGTCAAGGGCTGTAAAATGAGGATGCTGAGATTGATATTTGGTGCAAAAATATGAGTAGTGGGTGAAGTAATGGGCAATTAAGAGTGATCGCTGCTGGGGATAAATGGCAAAACAATATCTTAGGCAATTAATTCATGGCCCCTACACGGAAAAACGAGTAAATTGAGACCAAGAGTACAAAGAGGAGGCTATGAAAACAGATTGGAAAGAAGGGCATGAAATAGGGTTGATGTAGTAACAATACTAAAAAGGTTTTATGGCACAGTAGTACTGCTAAAGCATCCTCAAACTATTGGAAATATGAAATATTGAACCGAGTCGGACTGGGATTGAATATATAAGCACTCATGGATTAATCTAAAATATATATATATATAGAGAGAGAGAGAGAACCATCATAAACTGTTGGGCTGTGCCATGGACACAAAAAATAAAAACAGTTCTTTAAAATCAGTCTTTCCTTGGAACTTTGCAAATTGAACTTTGATTAGACAGTAAGCACCACCCAACTCCAAAAAGGAAGTCTGGATTCAAATCCTACCCCCAGCACTCTGTTTGTGTCAAAAGTAAAAATCTAAAAAAAATAATAAAAAAAAGACAGAAAAAGGCAGTTTTTGTGTTGATTGATCATATTTTCGCTCTCTTGCACTTCATAGTAATATTGGAATTAGAAGCAAATCCTAGAAAAACCCTACTTCCTAAGCATACAATTTCCTGTGATTAGACACCTTGCATAAATGTGCTACCAGCATTTTGGAATGACACTGCATCTTCTTTTTCCAAACCAAAACGTGTTCAAGTCCTCATAAAATCAAAGTATCAAAACTTCTATTTATTTTAAACGCTGATGCCCATCCCCGTCATTTGTAACGTGAAGTTCCTAGGATATATATATGGCAGGGTTGGGTGATGGAACCAAGGAAATTAACTCAAATAACCATGTAGGAGAACCAGTTCATCATATTATAAAGACTTCTCAGAGAGATGAACGCATTGCTGGCCCCATACCAAGATAGACCTTCCTCTACCCAGCAATGGGCCTCTACCAGGTTTTTTGACACAAACCCCGCTTGCGTGAAGCTATTTTCAAGGGCTCAAGGTTAGGCCCTTCACCAACCCCATTCATTAGAACAATATTGAGGCATTTTTATGTCTGGAGATGAACCCATTGCTATGTTGCTTAATTTCTTATCTCTGACTATCATATAGCAATAGTTCAGCTGCGTAATCACTCAAACACCTTTAAAGAACTCTATTTGCATACATTTTTCTTCCTTGATCAATTCAAATTAGGGTGCACAGAGCAAATGCATGAAACACATGGGTCTCGCGTGCACCTTAAGACAAAGCCAATAACTTCTGTTTCATTTGAAAACCAAACTTCAACACCAAATGGATTTATTCATGGGAAAAGGAAAAAATTAAACGACAAATATATATCCCATAGGCCTGTTGAAACCTTTGACTAATTTGGGCTTATATTCTACTGAATAATGAGACTTGATCTCCTGTCCGATGGGACGAAACAAATGGCGACAAGAATGCACCCATCGAGAATGCATTATAACTTCATGGCATTTCGCCGCTTTGATCTTCAACATCCAAGTGCTGCTCACTCTTCTCCTCCCAATGCACGATCGGCTGCTTGTCCTCCGACTTAAGCTTCACCGGCGCCAGCCTCGGCAGCTCCTCCCTGTGATTCTCAACTGCCACAGAAGGCAAAATGACCTCTTTACAGTCCACGGCTTCCGTCCTCTTCTTCCTATCCTTCCATGGCGCCGAAGAAGAAGATGACACCACAGGCAGCGGTGGCAGCTCGTTCTCATTCCTCGAGGAGGACCACGTGCTGTCTAGCAATCCGCTACTCGTCTTGGATTTCGCATTCCCTGAGCGCCTCGGCTGCTCAGATATCACGATCTCCGTGAAATCCTCCGCGTCCCCAAAATTCCACGGGTAGAGATCGGTGGCGGCGGGGGAGGCATTTGCGGTACCGCACTCGATCTCCTTGACGATGAGCTCTCTTGAGACGGAGGCCGCCACCACCACCTTGAGTGGCTCATCGGACTTCGGGGCATGCCCGTTCAGGTCGGAGCGGCCGCCGAGCTCCCCGCGGAGTGCCGCCTCCGCCCTCGTGAACTTGTTCCGCCTCAAGAACTCCAGAATCTCCTCGACCGTCTCCGCCATGCCCAGACTCTGACGGAACGAAACAGAGAAAAAAAAATACTACATTTCAAGACCTTGAAACCCTAGCCCCTGTTTCGGGGGGCCGTGAACGACAGACATGCCAAGCGAACGCGAAATACGTGAAAACGTTGGATTCCAAGATCCGAGGGAATTAAGAACCCTAGTTTTTTCTCTTGTGAGGAGTTTTGCTTTGAAGAGGATGGAATGAGTGGGATATTTTGGGAAAGGGGGGTTATTATGGGAATGTTTTTGGGAGATCAGGAGATACAGCGGGAGAGCTTCTTTGCCTCTTTGGATTTGATCGGCAACAACAAAAAAACTAATTGTGGTCTTAATTTTAAAAGTGTTCTTTTTGTAATTCGACGGACAAACCTCGATCGAATGATATTAATTAAAATGCCGTTCCATCGTAACCGAACGTTTGATCTGATGAACGGTCGGATGGGGGGGAGTGTTGGCCAGGATTTTAATACGTCGACGAGCAATGTTCGTCTATTGGTCCGTTGGGGATGTTCACGTGCGCGATCAAATTTGTGGTATTGTAAGGGTTTCTTGGGAAATGATCCGAGTTGTCCCAAAATATGTTAATTAAATAAGTGATTATGGCATGGATGCTTTTAAACAGGATGGTATCCATGTTAGTAGTTATTAGAGTATTATTATTTTTATTTTATTTTTTTCATATAGTCTTTGGCTCATGTGATATAATAAAGAAGTTATTAACAATCCATTTCATTTGTTATTGTTGGATCCCATTAATTTTCATTAATTTCTAATAAATGATTTTTGTGTCAGATTTAAACACATGTTAATTTTTTTATTAGGGCCCGATGAATATTGATGTGATCGGAATTTTTTTTTAAGTATCAAATGATTTTATTTATGATGGAATGGGTTCGAGAGAGCAGATTTCAATCGGTGTTGGAGATTGTCAGTATCTAACACGTGACAATCTCACCATGTATATTATATTTGATATCATTGATGAATCTCAAAGTTTTTTTTTTTTTTTTGTATTCATTTCGCTCCACAAAACTTCAATTTATAAGGATTATTTTATGAATGTTTGATTTGTCTGATCAATTAGTTTGCACCCACATCAAACCATTGTACAAGGCTAAGCAATTCCAAACACAAACAATTTATGCATTGTTTTGTTTAACCAGTCATAAACTCTTATTTATATCTCATCATCATTTTATCTAATGTGAAGTAAATAACAAAAATATCATTTTAACATTGTCCAATGAGAATAACAAAAAAATCAACGAAACAAAAAATTATTTATTCTACATTGATAGTTATATATCATAATATCTATAAAATGCAAATAGCTCTATGTCACACCCTCAAGATGGAGTAATGTAATTAGTAAAAAATTAGTTAAATATTAATGAGAAATGAATCGTTTGAGGCAGTCAATACAAATATCCTTTTATTTATCCATCCACATTTATAAAATATAAAGAATTCTAATTCTATATCACAATTATTGAACTAACAATAATCACGTACCCAAAATTTCTGGCAAATCACAACTTCATCAATGATATAAACCATAAGACCAATTCTTTGTGATGTTTATATGAACTCCACAAAAAAAAAATTGTTATAAAATAGTTCCATTATACCCAATAATGCAAGTTGACTCAATTGCTTTACTTATATGAACTCCAAAAAAATGTCAAAAATTAGTTCGATTACATCCAATAGCGCAAGTTGTTTCACATTTTTCTCATTGCTTATTTCATCAATAAAATAAAATCATATGACCAATTCTTTATGAAGTTTATATGAAGTTATTTCATCAATGATATAAACTGTTTATATGATCACTCCACAAATTTTTTATTATAAAATAATTTGATTATACCCAATAATGCTAGTTGACTCACTTTTTTCTCTTTGCTTACTTCTTATATGAACTCCACAAAAACTGTCATAAAATAGTTCAATTATATGTATCCAATAGTGCAAGTTGATTCACTGTTTTTCTCATTGCTTATTTCATCGATAATATAAACCATATGACCAATTCTTTACGATGTTTATATGAAGTTATTTCATCAATGATATAAACCATAAGACCAATTCTTTATGATGTTTATATGATCACTCCACAAAAAAATTTATTATAAAATAATTCGATTATACCCAATAATGCTAGTTGACTCATTTTTTCTCTTTGCTTGCTTATACGAACTCCACAAAAATTGTCATAAAATAGTTCAATTATATCCAATGATGCAAGTTGATTCACTTTTTTCTCTTTGCTTATTTCATGAGTAATATAAACCATAAGACCAATTCTTTGTGATGTTTATATGAAAAAATTATTTTTTATCATAAAATAATTTAATTATTTCCAATGAAGCACAGTGTGGCTCACACTGAGGGAGACAGATTGATCACTTTCACGGAAAGTCTTCATGTACTTAAACTCACTAAAAAATGATGGAGATACAATGACAGCAATAATAATAATAATAAAACTATTGGTTCTCATGATCATTTTTCGTTTTTGTGATCGAGTTATTAGAAGTTTGGACTTTGAGCTTACCGTCCAATAAAATCTTTTGTTGGTGTGAATCTTAAAAATGAAATTCACTTCTCATTTGAATTCCTGTTTTATGCATTTTTGCATTTGAAGTGTTCACAGACTCACGAGACATCTAAAAACCTGTTTAAACGGATTTTTGCTTTTGAAAAAATAAAAAAAATCAAAAATGTTTTTCAAATGGTTTGAAAAACACGTGTAATTGAAAAATACATTTCAGCTTTCAATACAAAAAATGTGCTTTTAAAAAACATCTAAAGTGAGCTTCATAAGGATCAAATTTTATCAAGCTAATCTAGATTTAAATACCTTTTTGCGATTACTTTTTAAACACAAACATTTGCTTCTTCAATACAAAAACCTAGAGATTTAGCTAAATTGTGTCAATTATCGAGATAGGTATAATTAGGTGAAAAACATCACTCATGCAATACAAGTCCACACATGTAAATTTTTTTGTTGTACAAATTAACTCATTTAAGAGCATCTCCAATGGATGTCTATATTTTAAATATCCTAAAAATATATGAAAATTAAAAGTGTTTTAGAGCACCACGTGCAATGCTATCCCAACCCAACATTTATAGTTGAACGAGGGAAAAATCCATATAACCCCCTGTAAACTATCCAAAATTCATATAACCTCTTGATTTTTCACTCCCTGAAAACATCTATATAAATCCGAATAGTCATCTGAGTTGAACTTCCGTTGACGGATGAGAAATATCCACGAATATTACATTTGGTTAACCCTATATGAAAACACAACATACTAGAAAACCCCTCCAATATATTAAAAATGCAAAAAACCTTTTGTAAATGATAATTTTGCCCC